>CAJPEX010000143.1:0-166080 GCA_905338405.1 Notodromas monacha | reverse complement strand
ATTTTGAGCAGCATGAGTAGAGAAACCTAAATTCCTTCCGGTAGAAACGCATTATATTTCGCTGCCTGTCTTGTCTTCCTTCCATCTGATTTTCAATGTGAACTTCCTACGGGATGGTTTCCTGTTCGAGATCTTCTCACATGACTTTGCAACAGACATTTCTTTTCACGTGAAAGATGAAATTATTGGTTATTCTTCTTTAACTTCTTTTTCGATTTTATTCAATTCCTGATGCAGTTTTCGTTCAATGTCGTCGATGAGCAACTTACGACTAGTTCATACCGCTCCTCTCCACAACTTTGTCTCGGCTCTTCGCATGAGAACAGAATGTGTTATTCATGTCTTTTTTGATCGACAAGGAAGGCTTTTTTTAAAAAGCAAATCTGACAGCTTGCTTTTAGAGGTTACCATAGTGAGTGAATATGCTTTACCCTTCCTCAAACTTAATATTTTATTCAAATGGTGAAATGATAATGTTACCAAGTGAGGTACATCTTCAAAAAGTTAAGTCCGGGAAGTATTCGACTTTTTTTGGGGTCCTTCCCCAAATAGTAATACGCATTTTTCGGATACCAAGCAGAAGCAGGTATGAGATTTTCATCCCGCTCGTTCGAACTGGCTGTAATTATGAATTCGGGCTCGTTCTTATCGTGCATCTAGTCGGCCTCTGTTCGAAGAGAGATCGCGTGTAATGCTAGTCGCTTTCCGTGGAAAGGTTTTCCGACTGTGCTCGTTCCTAGACTGGATTCTAGTGGGTTATATCTTGCACGTGAACAAGGTTTCGAAGGTCTGTAGCTAGTTTTGTCCCACTACTTGTGGGACCAGATTTAGGGTCCGACTTTCGCGCCGGGCGCGACGTTCCTGCTCCTTCCACCAGTCTGGCACTACCTGTTGAAGACTTGCTTCCAGCGTTCCTCGGCGGGCCCCGGATAGCAAGCCAGCAGTCGCGCCTCGGTTGTGGTCGCGCGTGGTCGTGTACACAGGCGCGAGGGTTTTGATAAGTAGTGTTTCTTGCTGTCGCCGGACTGGTTCTTCATTGGGTTACTTTTCCTTGTGTTGACTTTCGACGATGATAAAGTCAAAATTAAGATTTTCCATTTCTGGTGTACAGTATTTTGTGAAGTTTCTATCAGAAATTTTATCTATTTTTTTCGTTATTATCCTGACTTCTTGGGATTGTTGCGGGAGCACCATCACCCGAAGTAAATTACAAGCTTACTGAGTGCAGTGTGTCGCATCATTCTTTTGGTCGACGATGGAAAAGCGAACGACCTAAATCGTGCATGGTTTCTCTTTTATGCGTGGCGAAGAAGTGACGAAGTCGAAACGCGTCGAGTTGATGAAGTGAAATTGAACGGAGTATTTTTCGGCTTCATCTCGGAGGAATTCAGCGAGCTATTATTCTTCCCAATCTTATTTTCTTTCGGTGTTGATATTGTACTATACGGTGTTCGTGTTTCTAAAAGGGAACGAAAATCAAGTTCTTGTATCAATTAATACAGGTGGACTCGCTCCTTGAAAATCTTCTGCAACGATTTCATCTCCATAATTTTTTAAAAATCCTATAGAATTCTTTCTCCTTGTTATTGTTGTTCCCTACGAAAAAATCGGGAACGAAATGTTATCCGATCCATTTTCTAGTAGGGAATGTATCTAACATTCTTAATTATATCTGTAATACTGTATCTATCATTTGTAGCGGAAAATCTTTGACGAATATGTTTCAATCCACTTTATTTTGATTTGTCGATCAGCAGCAAGTAATAAGAGCAGCGACTTCAGGCACTAGTTTTCCTCGAATATCGGTTATATTCTGGAAGATCAGCATAATTTCTCCATGTGTTGAAATCGCAGTCGTTGGCGAATAAGGCGTTCTAATTTACTCGCTCTCGGAAAACCGTTATAAAATGTTGGCGCAGCGAAGTACCACTTCAGATCACGCTCAACTATAAAATAAATAAAAGACTGTAAAAGATAGTAAAAGCAGCTACGAATAGGGCGGTGTGTCGACATTTTTTTTTTGTAATTTTTGGCACTTAATAGTCAAGGCGCGCCTAAACACTTTTCGCCCGAGTGGAACTCGGCATCAAGTGGCACTTGGACAGACGAAATCGCGACCAGTGACTTTTACGCTGAAAGTGGCCTGATAATAGTCTTGAGTAGTTGAACTACGGGTTTCCGGCTGATCGGCGTGTAAAAAAAGATTCATACAAGTTTGTCGACGATTCTCGAGTCCTGTAATTTTTGGCGACGAAACGTCGTCGCGTGCTCACACTGCCACATACGGTAGCACATTTGTCGCCGCGGGGAGTCTGGCTGGCCGGGGGTGGGCCAGTTTGCGAAGCGAAGCTGGACATCTTCGGGGACGCCATGGATATGCAGGAGATGGACGCTATCCTGAAGCCGTTCTACGACTGCGTAGACGCTGATCTCATAAAGAATGAATTCTGGGACGACGATCGGTGCGACGCGCTCGGCGAGGTGAGTTATAGTCCAGTATTTATTTGCTGATCCAATATTGTACTCAAATTGGTGTCATGAAAAGGTAACATTAAGTTTTCATCTGCTCTCAATTGTCTTGTAAGTGTGCTATAAACAATATCATCATCAATAATATTACCATGCATTTCGCTTTAAAATCGTTCTGTTCTTTTTTCTCGTATTTGCCGAACATCGATTAGAACGAAAGCTTGCCGAAGAAGTTTATCTAGATCTGTATGTTCAGGACTCATAATTAAGGAAGCACACTTCTTCGGGGAGAGTCAATGATTTTTCATTATGTACATTTGGCAGCAATGGCTTCGCCATTCGAAATTTATTTTGCTGAGGGCTCCTCTAAAATCTAAACTCTATAGTTGGGGAAACCTTGATCTGGTCGAGTTTGTTTTAAACTTCAGATTATACTTGACTGTATTATGTTGGTATTGCACACCCTGGGCATTGTTTCCGACCGCCGCCGCCGGTTCTTCGCCGTTGATGCATTCCGGGGCCCCCGGAAGAAAGCTAGTGCTGGTGTGCTTTTGAATAATGTCCGGCGCGCTTCGTTTCGAGTGGTGGTGCCCTTCTCGGACATCAGATGTGCGTGAATTATGTGCATTCGCTTAAGCGATTGTTGCCCTTCAAAATCCCCGACGAGTTTTTCTTTTATTTTTAGTCCGGAATATTTTGGACTTCCCGTAATGTGAGTTTGATCTGGGCTTTAAATGGCTATACCCTTCGAGATTGGAAGTTGATCTTGCTTGTTTTCCGTGGTTGTTTGATCTCTTGGGAGTTTTTGACGTCTGGAAATGATTTTTCCGAATTGTCATCGCTTGTAAATCATCTGTTGAAGGAGAAAAGAGCTCATTACTAAAGTTGCCAATAAGAAAGTTGGAAAATTTTCTCATCTGCCCTAGTGGAATTAAATTTTGAGCAGCATGAGTAGAGAAACCTAAATTCCTTCCGGTAGAAACGCATTATATTTCGCTGCCTGTCTTGTCTTCCTTCCATCTGATTTTCAATGTGAACTTCCTACGGGATGGTTTCCTGTTCGAGATCTTCTCACATGACTTTGCAACAGACATTTCTTTTCACGTGAAAGATGAAATTATTGGTTATTCTTCTTTAACTTCTTTTTCGATTTTATTCAATTCCTGATGCAGTTTTCGTTCAATGTCGTCGATGAGCAACTTACGACTAGTTCATACCGCTCCTCTCCACAACTTTGTCTCGGCTCTTCGCATGAGAACAGAATGTGTTATTCATGTCTTTTTTGATCGACAAGGAAGGCTTTTTTTAAAAAGCAAATCTGACAGCTTGCTTTTAGAGGTTACCATAGTGAGTGAATATGCTTTACCCTTCCTCAAACTTAATATTTTATTCAAATGGTGAAATGATAATGTTACCAAGTGAGGTACATCTTCAAAAAGTTAAGTCCGGGAAGTATTCGACTTTTTTTGGGGTCCTTCCCCAAATAGTAATACGCATTTTTCGGATACCAAGCAGAAGCAGGTATGAGATTTTCATCCCGCTCGTTCGAACTGGCTGTAATTATGAATTCGGGCTCGTTCTTATCGTGCATCTAGTCGGCCTCTGTTCGAAGAGAGATCGCGTGTAATGCTAGTCGCTTTCCGTGGAAAGGTTTTCCGACTGTGCTCGTTCCTAGACTGGATTCTAGTGGGTTATATCTTGCACGTGAACAAGGTTTCGAAGGTCTGTAGCTAGTTTGAAATTGTATGTAAAGAAGAAGGCTTTCTCGTGCTCTTTCTGCAATGCATTTCTTGACGGAGCCATTGACTTGATGCATTTTTATCTCTTTAAGAGCTCTCCGGGTTTCTTCATCTTTTTGAAATTTTTCTAATTATTATCTACATTAAAAATAATCTCGGACGTTCTTGTGGATCTGAAGGTACTATGACTGAAATTTTTCTTCAGAATGAAAATACTGTATTTGTCTTGAATCTATGGATCAATCCTCGTATTTCCCTGGGGTTTGCGCGGAGCCCCTGGGAAGTGTGTGAGGATCCCTTGGGGCTTCGTTTGAGAACCTAATAGTATTGATGAAGGGATGAAGTCTTCATTTCGACTCTTCGTAGATGCTGGTTTTTCGTGAGGCCTCGCGTTCGATCGTTACGTTCGGCGCTTCTCTCACTAGGCCCAAAACTCGCGCCCCGTGTCATAATTATCGCAGAGCGAAAGAGAAGAGCCTTCGTTTGTTGGGACGGGATGAATAAGAAATGTTTTCAACTGCAGGAAATCAATTCCGGAGATCGGGGGAGAAAACCGGCCCTCGTTGCGAGCGTGACGACTGGTGCACGTTTTCGAGACTTGCCCGCATTTTATTCTTTGGGCATAACGCTGGCCGTTGTTGTCCCGGTTTTTGCCCCGTGTCGTATCATTTTCGTTTTCTTTTTGCGTCGACGAGTTTATTTCATTTCTTTCCCCCCCCCCCATGCTCTTTTCCCTTGGATTTCCCGGAAAAACCCCGCATCGGGTAACAAAAACGGGTATCGGTATGGGTTTGTGGCGGGATCATGTGGGTCTCATGTTTTTACGTGGGGGTAGAGGGCATTTTCTAAAGTTCTCGGACTGATGTTGAGAAGCCTTGAAATAAACTTCCGAATGACTTTGCATAAAAACGGAACATTCGAAAAGGCAAGCTAGTCTTTCCCGTCTTTTGGTGTGTCATACATTATACTGCGTTCTTTTCGAGTTGCCGAAAATATTTCAGGTACTGGATTAGTGCGACGATTTTATCGACAGCTACATGTGAGATTTCTCTGGTTATGAAGATATTTTTGTTTCCGCATAATCAAGTCTTTAGCGACAATACTAAACTTTTGTAATTTCGAACCCCCTGAGCATTATCCAAAAAGTTCTCCTGTACTATTCCTTTCCAGTTGTTCATTTGGATGAGCACCCTAGTTCCATATTAGCTTAATACTGTATGTGCTTTACTGATTTTTCCTCTGGGCGCTGATTTTACGTTTTTTCAACATGTTCTATGCTATGTTTTCTGGGATTTGCTTGCTTTTTTCAAGGGGGTGTTGGCCTGAACGCATTTCTTCTTGACGCGGTGAAGATTTCTTTATAGAGATAAACTTCTCGGCAGGAACTGTTTGATTTTGAGCCTTGTGTTCCAAACGGTGGATGTCTTTCTTTTGTACTGACAATTCAGGACGTGCAATTATTAAATGACTTTATTACATCATTCAGGGAATGAGGATGGGTATTTGGGAGGAGAGGGTAAAAAAACGCGCTTCGAATTTTTTAGGATGAAGCATCCGTAAATTTTCGGGCAAGTCTGAGGACTTTTGTAAATGCCGCTGTACACCCACGCATTGTGGAAATTTTTGAGGTTGAGTCGGTTGGTTTCTGAATACTGTATTGGTCGTTTTTACTATCAAACGGCTCCTGCCTGCTTTTGAACGCTCTCATGGAACGCATCAATTCCGTGCTGTCGATGCCGTGGCTTCCTGCAGTAAATTTCCTCCCACCCCAGAAGGTCGTCCCCGTTTCAACATTTTTCGTTTACGACTCCTGAATTCATTTTTTTTCCTTTCCCTTCAATAGTCACAACTGCCACCGACGCCGTGAAGGTCGGGTTTTCGTCCCAAGACGTTTTCGTGAAGTGGGTCTTTGTTTTAGTATCCCTTTCTGCTTGCCCCGGGCAACCCATAGCAGAAGTTAAATTCTCGGATGCAATGTAAACATTTTTATGTAATCTTTTCTTTTGAAAATTGCACGCTTGGGCACAAAACATGCATACAGTATCTAGTTTTGGGTGTTCCAATTGAAGGTCATGGATTACTGTAGTTTCATCCCCACGTGCCCGAAATTTTCCTCTTTCGTTGTTGTAGTTGTTGCTGACTCAGGAACTTCTGCGTCTTTCGCAACGCAGTTCGTGTACTGTATTTTATTATACGAGTAAATATTGTGCCGTATTTCCCAAAAATAAAGCGAAAATGAAACAATTTTGTGAATTGTATACTCTACTGGGTTTGAAAAAATTGCCGGAATGTGCCTTGGTTCTGTGAAAAAATAGGCATTGTAGTTACGGATACGATTGAATAATTGAAGGGGTTGTGATGAAAAGGGGTTTTCTTTCGAGATGAGAGGTACAGTACTACGGGTTTTTAAAGTCGTGATGGGAACCACGGGAGCCCCCTAGTGTGTTCATCCAAAGCATTTTTGTTTCGCGCTATGAATCCGGGTCCCTCTCCCTTCTTGTTCGCCCCGAGGCGAATGTTCTATTGCTGGTGTCCGAGGGGCCCCGTGGGTTTCAATCCAAGAATTATCTTGCGAATTGATCGATGAGCCTACCGCCGTGGAATGGAGCAGTTTAATGGGGCTCGAACTGGGTTGCGAGCTGCGACTGAACCCGTTCCACCGAGGGTTGCTGCCTCCCTTCCGAAATTTTCGGCGCAGTGCCGGCGGCTCCCTAACTATATTTTAGCACTTAAAAAAAATAAGCCCTTAGCACCCACCCACGCTGAGAACGCGGACGCTCAAAAAATCTTCTTCTTTTCTCTCTTCCCTCTACTGAATCCCTCAAGTTGCTACTGCTGCTTCGTTGATAAACTCTGCTGCGATTGTTTCTCTAGATTTCCCGGAAATTGTTGTCCCCTGGGTGCGTAGCTTATCTACCCTTGTAATCTTCCGAGCTCTGTACTCGTCTCTCCTTTTTTTTATTAAAAATTCCCCGCTGAAGTTTCCAAACTCGTCTCAATTTGCTGTTCACCTTTCTCACAATGGCAGTCGAAAGGTGCCTTGAATGGACTGAAGTTGTCCTCGTGGAGCAAGTGTTCTCAGCCTTGTGTTGCCAATTTTTTTATCTGCTTGAAAATCACAATGCAGACAACTTCGTTTGCATTGTGCGCCACTAGAAATGAAACTCATCGTATGGAAAATCTGCCGAGTTCATGGCTATTTTCTGTTAAGTTTCCAAACTGGTCTCAAATTTGTCCACTCCACAATAGACTAGTTAAGTCCCGGTTCTATTGATAATTTTCTCAGCCTTGTGCTATCTATATTTCTCATCTGATGAAGCGACATGTCTTCGAGCTCATTGAATGTGAATCTGGCATTTTATATCGTTGGAATGCTTGACTTCTGAAATCTTTTCCTTTTGAAACAAGTTATGAAATTCTAGGACGAAAAAATCTCCGGAAATCTGATCATTTCGATGGATTTTATTGTATTCGTTATCTTGTGTGGCACGGCGGATTGTGCCTTTATTCAGCGTGGCTCCCAACGACGGAGGGAAGGCTTTAAAAGCCGCGTCACGGCCGCCGAGGGATTGATATAAAATCGTGAATTTTTTTTATTCGGGAATCGTGGGTGGGTGCGACTCTTGCGCCTGCGAGTTTTTTCTTCTTCTTTTCTCTCTTCCCTCCACTGAATCCCTCAAGTTGCTACTGCTGCTTCGTCGATAAACTCTGCTGCGATTGCTTCTCTAGATTTCCCGGAAATTGTTGTCCCCTGGGTGCGTAGCTTATCTACCCTTGTAATCTTCCGAGCTCTGTACTCGTCTCTCCTTTTTTTTCTGAACAAAATTCCCCGCTGAAGTTTCCAAACTCGTCTCAATTTGCTGTTCACCTTTCTCACAATGGCCGTCGAAAGGTGTCTTGAATGGACTGAAGTTGTCCTCGTGGAGCAAGTGTTCTCAGCCTTGTGTTGCCAATTTTTTTATCTGCTTGAAAATCACAATGCAGACAACTTCGTTTGCATTGTGCGCCACTTGAAATGAAACTCATCGAATGGAAAATCTGCCGAGTTCATGGTTATTTTCTGTTATGTTTCAAAACTGGTCTCAAATTTGTCCACTCCACAATAGACTAGTTAAGTCCCGGTTCTATTGATAATTTTCTCAGCCTTGTGCTATCTGTATTTCTCATCTGATGAAGCGGCATGTCTTCGAGCTCATTGAATTTGAATCTGGTATTTTATATCGTTGCAATGCTTGACTTCTGATATCTTTTCCTTTTGAAACAAGTTATGAAATTCTAGGACGAAAAAATCTCCGGAAATCTGATCATTTCGATGGATTTTATTGTATTCGTTATCTTGTGTGGCACGGCGGATTGTGCCTTTATTCAGCGGTTATTAAAGGAAAAAAATAAATTGAAGTACTGTACAAAGTGAATTTAAGCGCTTGAAGAAATGTGGGCCTGAGGAAAATATTCGCAAAAAATGAAGAAGTTTTAATTTTCTCTTAAAATTAAGGAAGGGTGTCTCTCGAGAAATTCTTCGCACTTCTGTTTTTATTTACATTATTCATGTCAAAATCCGCGCCCTTGTGCGAAGAATAAAGCCATTTTGCCCCATGATCTCGCAAACTTCGTACTGTGCTCGCAAGAAAAGTTATAAAATTCTCCGATTGAATTCTCCCAAGTCCTGCTCGGCGCCGAACGGGACCTCGATTAAACCTGAAATGACTCGAAACCTTGGAGCAAATAACGGATCACACTTCTGTCACACCATGATATGTACCGCGTTTTGATTAAGAGCGATTTTTCGTGTGACGAGTCAGTTCGAATGATTGGTGTCAAAAAATTACGTATTTCGTTGACGACTGGTCGCGGCATTGTCATGGTACTTGCCGTCCCAAGGTTACGCACTACGCAATGCGTGTGATTTTCCCGCTACCGTATTCTTTTTTATTTCTATATTGAGAACTATAGACTCCGCTTCGTGATGGTAGTCCTGTGCCTGATAACGCTGCAGTGGAAGAAATGCACTGCTCTATTGCGGTTATCTTCACTCGTCAGCACATTTTCGCCCTCACCGGCCAATTTGCGCCTTCGCGAAGCAATCGCGACTTCATCCCCTTTTCTCTATTTATTAAATATATTTTTGCTTCAAGCTTTTTATTGCTGGATTAGAGGGTATCCAACCTATGGGAATTGGTGGCTCTCGAAGGAAATCTAAACGCCCAAAAGAGTATCGCAAATCAAGCCATGAATTTCATGTAGAAATTGAAATGTAGCCCTGAAATTTAGAGCTTCGGGAACATCTCGAAAGCTGAGGAAGTAAAGCAGAACTCTAATCGTTTGGGTTAATGAAAATACGAAAGGAACTAGAATAATTAGAAGAAAATTTGTGGAGGGCTTTACGCCTTTTGCTTACGAATTAATGCCGACGATCTAACTTCAAATCTGCTGCATTGTTGTAGTCCATGTAGAAAGAATTTTGCTTGGTGTTAGGTGTATTCATGTCTGCTTTTGTTCGCAGTTCTGACGACAGATTAAGAACTGGGACGCCGTTTTGTTTAGGAATGGGGAAATCATCGTGACGCCTCGAAAACACGTAAAAATAGGGATTTTTCATACCGGACTGCTGCTAGTCTTGAAAATTAAACCTTCGGTGTTTGAATGTTGCTCCGAGTCGCACAAAAGCAGTGGTAAATGGAATACGAAAGGTTTGGATACCCTGGCTCCGGTGTGATTTCTCGAATGTTATTTGTTCTTGTTCATGTCGTAATTATTTTTTTTGCGTTCCTCGCTTTTGCAAGGTCTTCCTGTATGGTTGAGGCTTGATAACTGGGCTCTTGTTCTGGCGAGTACGCAGCAGCGTCGGTGTCGCCTCATCGTGTTTCCTCACGATAAGGACCCGTTCCGTTCGAAGCTTTCCGAGTCGGAAGAAGAAATCCTTGGAAAGCCGAAAGTGTTGCTACAACGTTGATCTTTTTGTTTTTCTCCCACCCGTGGGAAAACCGGATGCCTGTTGAGCCTGAGAGAACTGTCGGGATATCCTATGGTCCCCGGTAAATTATTCAGTTTAACTCAAGACGTCGAAAGGATGATCTTTAGTTCGTAGCTTCTCGACCTGATTTATCTCTTGATGGTCTGCTGAAGTTTATCAATTTTTGTGGAAGTGCAGATTGATGCTCCGTTACTGCGAAATATTTTGCGATCGATATTTTTCAACAGTAGTAATTCATGATGACAGCATCACGTTCATGAATGAGTTAGTGTGGATTTCTGCGCGAGTTTCCATACTTAAAGCTTTTCCTGGAAAATAACGCGCATCCCTTCACTGTACTGTAGATCGCGTTAGTGTAAAGTCCTTATCTAGTCTAGCCGGAAGCGAGGGCAGCAACAAGTTTGGTTTCGAGAACGGTTTTCTGGCCGGAAGAGCATATTTCTCGGAATTCGGAAACTTCCCGTTTTTAATCCTTGCTCTAGATATCGAATTAGTGCGCTGAAGGCCATTCCTGGCCTAGATTTAAAATAAAAATTTACCAACTCTTGGACTAACTATTCTTTTTTTCTCTTGAGGATTCTCAAAATCAACATCGTTTTTAGATCCATCGATTCTTCAAGCCGGCTTTTTTTCCTTGGAGTAGAAAACTTCGCCTGTATTTCATAAGATTAACTTTGGTGTGTGTCTTAAACAGTAAACGTAGTACAGTATAATAAAAGTATTTAAAAACGCTGCTGATTATTTGATTCTTTACTTTTTCGCGCTGGAGAGAAAATGAAATCTTACGCAGACGCAAAACAGTAACAATTCAAGAACTTATCTCTACAAAACTTGAATTTAATTCGAATTTATTGTAATGAGCTTGTGCTTTCTTTTCCGCCCCGTAAATATATTGACGACTCATTCAAATAAAAGTCCGGTTTCGAAGTATAGCGTTAGGACATTAGAATGTCTGTTGAGACAATTTTTGGAACAGGAACTAAACGTTCGCTTATGACAACGACCGCGTCCTTGTTACATAACTGGCCCAATTAAGTCCAGTTCCCCTAGATTAGATCAAAATTCCGCGACTCCACAGAAGCATCGCAGGCTTAAATGATGGAATCGGCGAATAACTTCGGATCAGGTTCCTCGTTTGTTGGTCCGAAAATGGTCACAGTTTTACGCTGGTGGCTGACATGGATCGATTCAATTTTTTTTTCAATCGCTCGAATAGTATTTTGGGGTAGCTTATTATGCATACAAAATTATGCATGAGAAAGTCAGGTTCCTCACCTATTGTGCCGAAGGTAGAATACTGTTGCCCTTGGCGGACAAATTCATGCTGCTACGATTGGGAACAAAGTTTCAACATTCACCTTTCGTTTTACATATTTTTCTATCGGCACTGTAGTGCAAGCGAACTGCTTCATTTTTTTTAAATGCCATTGCGAACAAATATTAACTTGCGAAAATTTGAGTTCCAGTCTCTGAAGCTTTTAATCAAATTTATGTCAGAAGAGGACCCGTTTACTAGCGATTTGTTAGTACAATTATCAAATGAAGGATTATAAACATAATTTTTGAAATTTTCGCCTGCGGACGGCCTCTAGTAGAATAATTTTCAAGCCATTTTAAAGTATAGCTTTTTTTGCCATTACATAAATTTAATTGATGGTGGATTTGCGTAACGTTTCATAAAAGTTAGATCAGACCCGAAAAACGCACGTAATATTAGATTGCTTCCGGGCTGGAGGAAAAGATTCTTTGCAGTCTCCGAGACGGTAGACTGAAAAGTACAGTAATTTGCAGATGCTCACCTTGAAGAAAAAAAATCCTTGCCGTTTGCAAAATTTCCCAGTTCGCTCCCGAGGGTATCCCGCGCACGATTATTTATGCTTGCAAATAACCAGGTTCGCTAAGGTATCCTTTTTAGGGTTGGACTCGTGAAAAATTTAACGAAAAATTATTTTAATCGGCATTCGAATCGGTCTCTAGCCTTTACCTCGGCTGACCCTGCCGGAGCTGGTTCAGAATGAGAGAAACGGGATCGAGTCTCTTGAAGCGTGGGCGCGGAGTGATGAACGGCCGTATCGTCCAGGAAACCTGTCGAACGGGAACCGCGATCCGTATCCGATGCTCGTTTTTCTCTTCGTCCGGTGACTTAATGCATGCTGAGTGACCGGAATTGGTTCCGGGGAACATGTTTTCTCTCCTCCCCTCCTCGCTGAAGGAACGAGGGGCTATTTTTCGGAACGCTTCCGAGTTGTATCCGGTCCAATCCGCCGGCGGCCGCCCGACAGTGGCTCAAACAATTCGGCTCCACAGGTCGACCCTTTCATCATCTTACAAAGGAAAACCGGAGTTTCTTTACCGGAATGAGGGATATTGGTGGGGCGTTTATTGCATCATCTTGGCGAAGAAAACGGATGGGATCGGCTTGAGGAATGGGAAAGATGCGAGGGATTGCTCGAAAGTTTTGTCTTCGCATCTTGCAAGGAAACTTACTTCGAGCACTCACGTTTCTAGGTTGTACAATATGATACTGTAAATCCTTCCAGTAATGTAGAATCTATGACTTGAAAGTTTCAGTTAACATGCGCGAACATTTTCCTTCAGCGGAGTCCCTACTCAGATCGCATATTTCTATTGAAATGGAATTCCAGGGCGATCGTCACATTTCGTTCTAATGCAGGAAATTTCTGGAGAACATTACGCGTGATTTTCATATATTCGTTTATCCCATATTATTTTAAATATTTTACTGTACTGTGAAGCATTTGACTGACCGCCAGCGAATGCGGCGAACTTGGAAGTGTGACAGACAGGTAAGTTTCATGTAATTGGTTGAGTGGATTTTCGAATCTTATCTGGGCGTATGATCTTTTATTTCCCAATCGTAGGAAATAAAAGAATTGAATACTGGTTCAAGATGCCCAACGTCCATTCAACGAAGCTCGGAAGAAAACAATAAACTACAGTAGTTCAGTACTTTTGAACCACTCTCTAGAAAGGAGCGCAAGGTTGAGGACGGGATTCTTTTTATCTGCTTACTTTCTGCTTCTTCTCGTGAAAAAACGCCTTTGGGCGAGGATATGCAACAAAGGTCGGGCAAAGTTCAGTCGTTGTGCATAATTCTTTCTCATTCTTGCTCTTAGGGATGTTCTCTACTGATCCCTCCTCGATTTTCATTACCTTTGTGGCGATGAATGCACTTTTGACCCGGTCCTTCAATCGCTTTTTCCGCGGTCGTGAGAGCTTCAGAAAATCGGAAAAAACCAGTAACCAGGTAAACCTATTGTTCTTCGGAAATAAAGGCAAAAATTTGCTAAAAGAATTTTTTGAGAAATTGGAAATCGTATCAGCCGAGCGTCAATCTGTTTTTCAGCATCTGAAGGATCAAATCACTTCAGTACGTCACGAAGAAACCCGTCGATTTTTCCTCTAATTTTTGTACTGACTCATGGAATCCTCGCCGAACATTATTGAAACTCATAAAAGTTAGGATATTGAAATATTGTACTTCTCGTCAGCGGAAAGTGTCAAGTTCTGTTTTTGTCCCTCGTTTTATTCTGTCTTTCTTAAAACTAGTCATAAGTTCTTTATTGAACTACTGTTTTCATGATATAGTAATGGCCTCTTGTCGAATGCTGTTCCACCCAATAGGATACAGCGTCTTAGAAGTTATTCCCATGCGGTTCAAATTTTCCAGATAATTCACATAAACGAATTTGAGGCGAACTTTTCGCGGAATTTTTGATTTTGTTCGCATGCATCCAATCGAATATTTCGAATCTCAAATGTGATCTTGAGTTTGTCGACGAGAGCGAATGATTTTCAAATGAGGTAAGATACGTAACCAAATCGTTCATGAATCACGGGTGTCCGTTGGTGGTTCAAAAAAATGTTTTTATCCATTTCCGCTCCCGTCGTGCGTGCAAGTCGCCAGGAAGTACGGATTTCATTTATCAATTAAAGGTTCTTCATACTTCAGGCTCATTGAAAAATTGAGCCGTGATTCGGGGCTGCTCCGAATGAATTCTGGCAGGGCTCAACGCGAGGGAGACTTGTATGAACAAGTCGCGTCGGCGGTACTGTACATACTTGAAACGAAGGGACAAAGAAAAATAATTCCCGTCTGTTCCGACTAGTTTTGCATTAGATCAGATAAGCATCCGCGATGCAACCCGAAGCCCGTCATGTTTATTGTAAAACAAACCAGAGATACGTATGTATATTTATTTTTTTTTATTGAGAAAAGTTATCGGAACGCAGTGCGAGTCGTGAGATCAGTGGATTAGAAAACTCTTGAGGGAGGAATTAGCATAAATGCGTGCGGGACCGAGGCGAAAACTTCGCAACTTATTAACTCTTGATGGTACGCGATTTGGTAGTTTTTATGCATTTTTTGAGTATGCTCTTGTGTATAAGAAGGTGAATTCTCCTTGTAACGCACCGCCGAAAGCTTGTCGACTGGCCCGTAGTCGATTTCTCTTTTCTTCCCCCTCATTTCCACTCCTGTTTTTGGGACCTGTCGTAAGTTTTTGATTCGCTGCTTTGGCTGGGTTTCATGCATGCATATACAGTACGTAGTTTTTTTTTCTTCTCCAAGGCCTCTTCACTGCCTTCAATACATGGCGAGGGTTAGTCCTCAAGTTTTTGATATTCGATGAGTTCAATGCCTCTCAATTTTTGTTGTGTCAGCGAATACTGTATACACTAAACGTGAGAAAATATGGTTCAGTACAGTACATATTTCATTTTTGACGACAATTTTCTTCTCCCGCCCTGCTTTGATTTTAAAAAATGTGAGAAAATATTAAATCAAGTCTCCTCACGTCTCGCTAATGAAGGTCATCCAAAAGCAGGTAAGCATATTGAGCTGATCCATCGTGTGCCGACTGCATTTTTGAATCGGCAGAAATTATGTGGAGCAGTTCTGACGGGTCCGTGAACGAAGAGCTGATGCAATTGATAACTAATTTTTTTCAATTGTAAAAATAAAGAAGAAATCATCTTTTAATCTGCAGAAACTTGCGTTTCAACCCCTCTTATTTATTCAAGAAACTTCTTACTCCTCGGCGGAGAAGAATCGGATGTGATGAGAAGTGGCCCTGCGTGAAGGGAGGCCGGCTGGATTTTTTTCCGGGCGCGGTGTTTCACCTGTTTCGACGCAGGCGCGCGCGCACGCAGGGCAAACACATTCCGCCTCGATTGACTCCAGGGTCGAATCTTTTCTGTTTGTACGTTGAATTTTCTTTCTTTTTCTCGTAACGTCCCCCCTCCCCCCTCTTCAGTGTTTAATTGACAGTTGGCGGAGAAGTAATCCGATTCTTCACAGATTCACTGTCCCGCGTTTTGCGTTACGCGTTCTGCTTTTCCGGTGGAGCGCGTTTGTTTCTTACAGATCCGTTGGGATCTAACTGAAAAGTAGCAAGAGAGAAAAGCGAAGAACTGGGTGTGAATGTCTCGAGAGTCCGGATTGTAGCGCACCAATTTTTTTTTCCTTTCTGAGCAACTGGAATCAATAGCTTTTTTCCTGGGATTTACCGTATTCGTGCTAGAGAAGGCGTTTTATTTCAGTCGAACTTTTTTTGCCCTAATTTATTGGAGAAAGAAATTATGAAATTATGCGTATCAGTTAACAATTCGCTACAATTAGGCCCCCTCCTTCTTGGCGGAAAACGAATGAAGACTCTGTTTCTGGAATCGTTTTTTTTATTTGTCATTTTTATGGCGACTATCTCGAACCTCAGAGATACGGGAAGTAAATAGTCTATCGGTTTTTTTTCTCAGTTAAAGCTCAAATCATTTTGGGCATTTTACTGCTTACAAATGATCTCCGTATACGTTGAGAGCGTATCAGGAAAGTATGGTCGATTTTTACTTCTGTTCTCGTACTTCCTGTTCTAGTACTGGCCCGAGACAATCTATGGGTAATTATAGTTTGATGGAGTTTCTACGCAACATCGTATCCCTTTCCTTTTTATTTTTTTGAATGGAATTTAAAATCCCAGTCTCCAGTGCGCAACAGTCTTTTTTTTTCTTCTTCCGAGGTGCCCATCCGAGTCTTTTGATAGTGGCTCGATCGCCGTGTCTTACACGATGTTGCGCCCGTGCTTCGCGTTCCACGCGAGTGCTCGGGCGAATACGCGGAGGAACAAGGTTAATGATCGCCGTGGAACCCGCGGGGCTTCGTGAATGGAATCGCGTCGTAGAAAAAAAAACCAGTACGCGAGTACTCCTTTCCCCGCAGTGTTTCTCGGCATGAATGGAGGGTGGATGTGAAAGATAGAAGGACTGACAAGAGTAAAAAAAGATATGAATGTAGAAAAAAAAACGAACGGACTCCCAGCGTCTGGCTGTCGCCCGTGCGGCATGCATAAGTTGCTGACGAGGCCACCGCCGGAAGAGACAGGCAGCGTTGCTCGTAATGACGCTTTATTTTTTCGAACGGCTTGTGCGTGTTGCGCACACGAGTTCCGGCAAGCAATCAGCGGCTTTGTGACGCAGAGACATAACAGAAAAATGAGACGTTGAAAATGTGGCGATGAATATAACCCAATTTTTGAATTACGCACTGGCGTCGAGCTGACGACTGTTCTGTTGCGTAGTGTATGCATATGAGCAAGTGTGTGTACCAGGGATGGTCCATAAAATTTGAGACTTGGGGAAAATTTATTCTCAATTTCTTATTGTTCATGAGCTGTGCTAGGTATTTCTTTCCGGAGTCGAGGGTAAATTAGCGCGTGACAATTGAATAGATCAAGCAATTCTTCGAATCGTCGAAAAACTTATTCCGTCTTGCTTGATGAATTTTTTAATGATCAAGAGATCTTGAAATATTCGGAGTTTGAGGATTATTGTAATGATTAGTGTAATAGAATTTGCCATTATTTTTCAACAGCACCGCCGTTTTCCTGAATGACGACGTTAAGTGACGGGATTTTTGTTGTTGAGGGAAAAACCGGTATTCGCAGTATTTATTCCAAGTATTATCTCAACTTATGTAGGATCCCTCGTATTCATGGGCGATGTGGTATGAACGGAGTCATTAAGCGTGTCTGTCATGTGTGGCGCTTCAAAGCCACCCCCTAACCCATTCACAAGATAAAATTCATGAAAAAATTTGGCATTAAATATAAATCCCTCTCCTCTCTACGCTTTCTCTGTAAGAATGACAGTTTCCATTCCCACGCCATGGAGCTTTTTTAAACGTGCTTTCCGTCGCCGCGTCTCCATTCTTGCGATGATTTTGGAAGGGGTATTTTGTGGAGAACTGGAAGAGTAACCTTGTTGCAGTCAAAGCGGAAATGGGGCGATTTAAGAGCAGTGATGAGCAATAAAACCGGAGTGAATGTAGCTTTGTTTGTTCTAGACCCGGACAAGATTAATGTTATTATTCAGCTAAAGGTCGTTAAGTGAAGGCGTAATTTTCTATTGTTCGAATTTCCAGATAGTCAAATTGATATTTACTCGGTTAAACGGGTTTTTTTTTGTCGGCGATATCCCCAGATTTATGGTACAGTATTTTTTCAGGCGGGGTTTCGAGACGGATGTATTTGATGGCGGAACACCCACGGAAATTTTCCGTTAAATTTCGTGAACTTTCTCGCTCGAATGATTTTCTGCTCCGTGTATTCCACTTCTAAGAAGAATTGTAATCGTTTTTATACTCTCAGTTGCAGTGAGTTGAAGTCAAAATCGAGAAATTTGAATATTTTTGACGCACTTGAACAGTTTTCACACCAGATTATCGGTTCGTTTCACAAGCCAAATTGCTTGTTATCCTTGCAAATACCAGCCATTGTCATGCCCAAACTTTTGACAAAAAATTGAAATCTGTTCCTATATCTTGGCAAGAAATACAATCCCTTGGGGACATAATACGAATGTCCTGTTAGTCATCCTCGAGGATATGGGCCTTCCTTCACCCCAAAGCATGGGTCTGAATGTGTGAGTTTTTTAATGTAGAACAAGTGTCTTGTTCTTATCATGAAGCACAGAGAAGCGAATAAATGGACAGACCTTCAAACACCCATAGTGAAATGATAAAAGCAGTCCTTTATTTTCAAAAATATTTATAGTTTTACTGGTGTAAACTCCACAAAAAGTAGCTCATCACGCAGGTGTGAGTAACACGGCCGTGTCGACGAGTTGACTTTCATACACCCACATTGAAGCAGTGCGCGCTACACTGACCTTAGACAGCAGCGAATCCATCTTTCGTTCACAATGGTTGTCAACCATGCATTTTTACCCCGGAGCAACTCAAGTTTCTTCATAGCTGGAACAGAAATTCCTTCACTAAATCGCGTGTAGCAATTCAATGCTAAAATTTATTTTTCTTTGCCATTGCATTTTATAGCGAGGGGATTTAATGTACTTGGGGTGGTTTGTTGCGATCGTTTCAGTTTTACAGCACGCTCGTCGCCCTCCTGCGGGGAATTGAATTTATTGGCAAAACTAGGATCGTTTGCTTTAGTGTCCCTTAAGCCCGTTGGGGTGTTACTTTTTTTCAATTTTTTAGAGGCTTCGAATGAATGAATGCTGTAGTATTTTATCGCGTGTGCGGGGGGCTACTCAGTCTCGGCTGAGTTTTTCTGCTGAATTGAACTGTTCCCTTCGACTGTTGACGGGCTTTTTTCGCAGTTTTCCTGCAAAAAAATATGTATTGAGTTTTTTACATCCGCATTCGCTTATTTTATTGCCGTGTTTTCGATTTCGGTCGTGACTGGTGATGCATTTATTTTTTCTCACTTCGATAAAATAAAAACCGACCTTAAAAAAAACGTGACATTTCTCGCTTATCCCTCCGTATCCAGATTCCGAAATTCCCGTATACTGAAGAAGCCTTTTTCTCAAGTTTCTATATTTTTGACCTCGTTTCTCGATGATTTCCTACGAATACAGTACTTACAATTTCAGCGAGAAGCTAAATTTATGAGGTTCGTCTTTTACACGTTTGGCCAACAGTCCCACCCCGGCGAATTCGCGTGGATGCGCGTAATTAATTATTGCTCCTGCTTTTCTACCGTTCCTGGTACTGCAGTTATTTTATAGATTTGGCTTCTAGGTTACGGATTTCGTTCATTTAAAACTTCGGGGTGATTTCATGGTGATAAATTTTTCGCATCGAGTAGCAAGAAATTTACGTAATGTGCCATAACTATGCGATGTGAAGCTCCCCCCCTTTTTAAATAAGGGTTTCGTGAGCGTACTTGGTGCAGCT
The DNA here is from genome assembly GCA_905338405.1 of Notodromas monacha. Classification (NCBI taxonomy): domain Eukaryota; kingdom Metazoa; phylum Arthropoda; class Ostracoda; order Podocopida; family Cyprididae; genus Notodromas; species Notodromas monacha. The sequence goes on along the minus strand of CAJPEX010000143.1, from coordinate 146,687 downwards.
GTTACTCGAATTATTAAAATAATCATCGACCGGGCATCGAAGTTGTTTTGCATTTTGAACGCTAAACATTTTAATCAAATCAAAATGTCCATTCTTGTCAAGTGAAATCCCTACATATCGTCTGTTGAATTACTTTTGATTGGATTAGTTTCCAAGTACTGTATATACTGCATTTCCTTCCCCACAAAAACGATAAAATATCGTAGCACGTTGCGTGCTTTCATCGAAATTTGAAAGAGAGCTTCGATAAATCTAGTCGCTTATAAAATACCGTTCTGGGAAAAAGGTGATGGAAAAATCTCAAGAATTACTTGATATGTTCCAGTTATTTTGAATAAATGGTACGGTTAGATCCAAATTTTGTAAAATTCCATTTAATTTTATTGATAAATCAATTCATAAAAGGAATCAAGGTCAACCATAGGCTCTCATATTGTGGCATTTTTATATGATGGCTCCTTTGAAAGTGATGTTGCACTTGGTGTCGATGGATATCTTACGGAGCGTTGGACATGAAACCGCTCACGTTCTCCGAAAAAATTCCCGTATTTTCCAGAACTTGTGAAGAGAAACGGTAGACCTCTAGCATTGTACTGCCCCTCGTAACACCTCCTGTGGAGCAAGGAAAGAAGAATTAATCACTTGTACTTCAATTTTTGAAGCTTTCATTCTCTATATTATCATATTCTGAAGCTGTGAGGTTTTATCTCTGCGGGATTTTCTCAGGAAGCCCATCCGTACCTTCAGATGCCGTACCAAGACGGATGAAGAAGAAAACAGCGACGGATATGAATCACACGTATCGCTGCTGGACACTGTACCGATGGAAGAAATTTAAAAAAAAAGAATCCCTTTATCCAGCAATCATTGCTGCAGATGACTCGCGGTTTGACATTCGGCAGGGGTCAAGAACGTTAATCTCCACCCCACCTTTCCGAGTCTGTGTGATCTTTCCGGCGTGAGGCTTCTCTCCCGCTGCTGGCGCGTGATCGAGTTGAGCGGAAGCCAAAAAGAACTTCCCGCATTTGCGGTCCATTTCGGAAGGGGGACAAAATGACGTCTCGTCCTATGTCTGGGCTCATGCGTTTTATTTTATATCATTTTTTCACTCGTATATTTTCTGAAATCCATTCTGAGGCGCTGAAAACGCCGATTGAGGCCGATTTGTCGCGGAGTCCGTAATGACGGTCGGGGGCCACATGGGATGGAACGTTTGAGTCTCAGCGGATCGAACGTGAAATCACGCGCGATTCAGGATTCTTTCAAAACCCGACGATTTATCTTGTAGAATAATTTTTCGGAGATCGATGGATTCGTGTACAGTGTACGAGTGCATACCTTTTTTTTTCTCTTCGCCGAACATGAGAACCAATGCCAGTAAATATACGAAATGCCCAAATAGGAATAACTAGCTCGAATTTTCGCGGATCTGGAGCAGTTGAGTGGTTCACTTGCTGAAAAGGACATACAGTAATGACGAGTTAAAATTAAGGGAGATTGTTGCCATCTTTTCCGATAATTACCGGAATCCGCAGAACTTCGATGATGAGCCGAGCAACGAACTCGTAATATACAGCATAGTACAGTACAATATTTTAGCACGCACTGCATTTGTACTGATTTTACTGTAAAATAAATCTGTATTGTTGCTCATTTTTCGTATGTCCCTCTTCATTCCGTGTCCACACCGCCGCCAATTTCAAGCCTCAGTTAGCGAGTTTTAAGAGAAAAATCATTTTGTAATCGATTTCGTTTCATCAGAGCGGATAATGTAAAAAAGCGTTGTCCTCAAAAGGGAAGTATTCAATCGCCCGCCTTGGAAAGTACGACCTGGGGCCGGAATTGGCCAGACGTCCCCGATTTTGCGGTGCCCTCGGCGGGTAATTGCGGAACGAAGCGATGCGCGTCCATATGCCCGGGGTCAAGCTCACTTGAGGCCCGTCGGAAGTGTTTTGTGTGGAGTGGATCTGATTTCGTTCTCCCGAGATGCCGGGCCTGAGGAACCCGGTGCGTCGTCCCGTATTTGTGGGCCTCCGAGGATATGCGAACGAACTCGGATGTTCCGAAGTGCGAGATTTCTGCATCATTTTTGGATGGGAAGTGAGGGAGGGATATTATTGCATTTGTTGTTGGTTATTTTATCAATGATCGGAAAAATATTTTTCATGTATTGCCGGGTGAAAACCACTTGTTACACTGTTGAAAACTTCTTTTCGACTTTTCAAGATTATTAAACGACGTCGCAGTGGAATAATTCTACCTATTTCTCCCTAAAAATTGATCCAACTCTACCTTTGGGGCAGTCGACGGAATTTCCGGAGTGCTCTGACAAAAACATTTCTCGCTTTACCTGAAAGCGAATGTACTGTATATGAATGTTCATTTTTTCCTTTTATTATCCTGAAAATCCACGATGTCTCATTGAAAAAAAAAACACTTTTCTATGGGTTGAAGAACCACAGGTGTAGTCTGATGAAAGAAAAGGACTGCATACCTCGTTAATTTCATCAATAGGATACCTCAATTCCCTTTGGTCCGCAATTTTCTAGGCTTACTCGGTTGGTTCTAGCACCGGTTCAAACTACAGTACAGTAGTTGAAAAAAAAGCGGAGGGGTTTGAGGGAGACTAGGAGACTAAGGGGCTTGGTTTAGTGATTTCGGAGGCTGGGGAGGTCTATTTTATTATATTTTTTCCAAGTTCCTTTTTTCGGATAACGCATCTTATCGAGTTTCTTGTGCGACTCTTGGGGAATGCATTTGTGGAACACTTTTTCAGTCTTGGAGTTCGTCCACTTCCGGCCGCTCTCATCCCTGTTCGTCTCAATCGATTTCACTCGCGTGGGGCCCCGTTGAAACCCGTTCGCCGAATGGATTGAACTCGTCTCTCTTTTCAAGTCACGATTTTTTTTCAGCTGTCTCATCTGATGACGGAAGTGGGTGATGGGTGCCATGGGAAACGTACTGGAATCTGAAACCGTGATATATGCCACAGGTTCCTCGCTTTCGAATTGAAAGCAAGAAACATGACTAGGGTTACCCCTTCGAGTTTTTTTTTAATCATGTCCATCACTTACTGGAATCGTGAATGAATGGGAATGATTCTCCGTCTGACTAAAATATGTATGATCGTTTCTCTGAACTTGAGATATTTGCTCAGTTCATTTATGTAGAGATAGTTCTCAATTGAAAAGTGCCCATTTCGCTGAGGAAGTAAGGCTGATTTTCCTCTCTTTATTAATTTAGGTAACAGAAGCACAACCAATTTTTTAAAATTGCGATATCCTGAGTCTCACCACCATGTTGACTGGTTTCAATATGCTGTGCTCGTGCTAGTAATGCTGAATTTGAAGATGATGTACATCATGTGGCGGGGAAAAGCTTCTTATGTCGAATCTGCGGTGTATATAATTTGTAAAAATTCTGACAAATGCAAAGAATCTTACTTTAAATTTAACAAGGTTTGCATTTTTCTGATTTAAAAAAACCATACGCCATTGATGGACGTGGAGCAGTCGTATCTAGAAAATTCCAGAGATTGAAGAACTTCGGAAAGATTTCTGAGAACGCTGCATAATTCATTTGCGCCAGTTTCAAGTGATAATTCAAATCTTCCAATTGGTCTCAACCGGTGAAGTCGAGTTTGAATATTTTTGAGGACAGATGACTATAATTCAATCGTTTCTGCTTGAAAATGCGGACGTTTCCGGGAAAAGCGCGAAGTTCTTCACTCATGAATAATCTCGGGAAGAGCTGATCCAAGCTCACCTGCTTCGTCTCAATGAATCCTTGTTGAATCTAAAGCAGCACTACCGTACAATTCTTTGTTGCTCTTTAAAAATGTTGAAACGGACTCCAGCCTGAAAAGACTATACGTTACCTCGTTAAATTTGTTTCAGAATAAAGGAAATTTTTTTTCAAACCTGGTCTGCTTCCCCGGAATTCTTTTTGGGTCTGACCCAAAGTTCAGAGCGGACATCCAGTCTTGCCTCAAGGATTCGTTTTTCGAGTACCAACAGACTAATGCTCGTTTGTCTCTCTTTTTTGCTTCTTCTTATCTTGTGGGACATGAAAAGAGTCCATGAATGAGATTCTATCACCGTCGGTGAGCCGATCGGTGGAGTTCCGCCATTGGAGCACTGGCAAAAATCCGGGGAGACTGGCGACGGTCTGGAAAATGACTCAGCCAGACGCGGTGATGCGCGGTGACTCTTCGATTTTTTGAACCGCTTCCGACGGAGTGGTGGTTGTGGCGGCGGCGGCTGGGGGGAGATTTTGTGTTGTGTGCGTCTGCGCCGAAGATGCAGGACTGCGACGGATTAGGCGGTCACCCGATACCGCCTACAGTTCATCGCCTGCGCAGATTCGAGGTCTCTCTCTTTCTCTTTACTGGGAAACTGGAGCGAAGAAATCACACATGCCTAGTTGAGCATCTGTTCCACGTTCGACCCAGGGAAACATTAACCGTGCTTCTTGTCTAGTCGCGATCACTTATTTATTTTAATTATTTTTTTCTTGACGGGGACATCTTGCTTTTTTTGCTTTGTGCCTCTTCGCATCATGGAGATGTTCGGACTTCTACTGCGCATTTACTTTTAAGAGGACTTCACACTTGCTGCTTACGTGCTTCCAGTTTGCTCTATGCATCTGAGGTGGGGGAAAAAATCTGCTGTCCCCCTCTCGTCGTCATGCTTCAAAAGTCTTTTTGTGCTCGTTTCATCTAACAAGACAAATTCCCAGACTGATCTCGACGTGAAAATGAATCGTTTTCCCTATTGACTGGTTTATTTTCCCTTACGTTGCTCACTTCAAGATGAAGCAGGTATCCATCTCGTTAATTATTCGACAACGTTTACCTCACTTGAGCGATTTAGTTAAGAGTATGTTGCGATAGTTCCGTTCCGAGAGGATCACATTTGATTAAATAAATGATAACTTTCCGTGATCAAGTTGCACTTCTGCTACTTCCGACTGACCATAAAAATCTATCAACAGTTTTTCGTTTCTGTATAATTTCTTGAATAAAGTTTATAAGTAATTAGTAATCGGTGCGTGTATGGGAGGTGTTTTCGGAAGCTGGTGACCGGAAAGCCTATTAGGAAGAAGAATGAAAATGTTCTTTTCACGTTTCCTGTTGGATCGACTGTCTTTTTTTAAATTTTTGTTGAAGGAGCCGAGGAAATAAGCGTTTAAATGTTTCTCTCGATTTTCTCGCGAGAATCCGTCTGGAACTTCAGCTATGTAGCCAGCCTTCGCGACGTGTTCCGAAGTCTGAGGCTAGTCTCGTCTGTCTTGGACTACGAAGCCCCTTTGGCTAGGTACTTGCTTAGTCGTCACATGTTTATTATTCTTTCCTTGCCGCACGCCAGATGCAAAACCCTGGTGCAGTTTGACTCGGACACGCCGTCCCGGCGGCGGTTGCAAAATTATCCGAAAATTTACGGCCCGCGCGGTTCTTTCCTTAGTACCACTGCGGGTGCATTTGAAGTATAATTTGATCATCATCCCGAAATTACTACCTTGAATACGGGAACGGGCTGGTATGATAAGAAGAGGGAGAGAGAAACGGTTCCCCACCGTATTCCTGTTTTCTCGTGGGATGCCCGGCGTTGTCGTAAGCAGGTGTGGGCTTGTACGTACTGAATGTCGGTAACGCGAAGCAAACTGTGAAATATAATGATGGTTATGTGCGTGTGTTTTGTTGGGCTTGGGTTTGTGCAAATAGCTGAGCTTGTTTTAGCGCGTTGTTTCGCCCGGCCTGGCGGAACTGAATCCTACGTGTGGGGGGAGGCGAGCCATTAGGAATCTCAGGTGCCTTAGGTCGGTCAACGGCTCAGACTAACGACGGCGAACAAAACAAAAGTTGACGAAAGAGAAAATACAGTATTGAAATGCGAGGGGGTTTACGGAAAGTTTCTGCAGTTGAATTATTAGACTTGTCACACGTTCTTAGGTAATACCGAAAAATAAAAATGAAATAAGCGCCGGGAATGTCATGTTTTAATCATTTTTTTAGGTGCTCGCAAAATGGGAATATAGTAATATTATTTCTTAGTACGTTTTCGACTCGAATATTTCAAGAAATTCCACGAAAACCGGTCGCAGTACTGCATGGTATAAATCAAAGCAATGCGGGGAAGTACTTCGGAGAAGAGTGAACGGATGAACCACGGCACAGGAATGCCAATTTTTTGGCAGCAATACCACGAGCATTTCTAATTTTGAAATAATCGGTTCTTTTTCTCCCAACATGTGATACGCATTCCTGGCACTGATAAGAAGAAGCCGACTGTTTTGTTCTTCGGACGCTACCTTGGCAATTTCAAATGAATAAGCTCTATTCGATTTTAAAGTAGGAAATCAACGTTGAAGTACTTGGTACCGTATTGATACAGCTCTTTCGTAAATGATTTCGAAGTACGAGAGCATCATGGATTTGATCGTGTTTTGAATCATTGACATTGGCCATCTTCATTGCAATACTGTTCAGTATTAAATTTTCGAAAAGCCGCGTGTATGAGACGAAACTTTCTTTTCAACACTCGGAGGCCGTTTGAAGATCGTTTTTTTTGCAGTCCCTGTTTGCGCGAATCAATTGTATTTTTCTTGAGTTGTACGTGTGTCTTTGCTTGGTTTCTGTTTGCCCTAGGTCACGTCACGAACTTCTTACTTACTGACGAAACGTTAGTTTATTCAAATTTATTCTCTGATAATTTTGTTCAGCTTTTTCCGGAGAGGTAGAGCACTGGCACAGGAGAAACCCTCTGCCCTGAGGTAATGCTGGGTTGCATGCGCCTGCCATTTCCCTTATATTTTGGTGGTTTTTCGCTAACCTTCCCTTTCGAACTTTCAATCAGACCCTTGAAAGTACGCAGGCAGTCGTCCTTTCCAGCTCAGACAGAGTTTCGAAAGAGGAGAGAAAAACAACGATGACCGGGTGTTCCTCGGATCCCGTTGCGCGTTAGAGTTTTCGACGCTTTTCTATTTTTTATGCTCATTTACAACGGTTTGTGCTTTCAACGTACTGCAACGGCAGCAACAGTGTCGTCTGGTCGCACAACGGCGTCGACGGCGGTTTTTCTTCTGGATGCGGCGACGGTGGTGGTGGTGGTGCGGCATGGCAACGCGTTTTGATTCTCCGCCACCGTTTTTTAACCGTCGGGGTTAATGGCACCCAAACTATCCCGTTCTTGTCGCGTTCGGGGGGCTTGCGGCGCTGTCGAGTTTGCTTGGCGCCGCGCCAGCGGAACGCTGAAATGACAAAACGCGAACGGAAACGCGAGACAATTACTTTTCTCGCGCTTGGCCCTGGTGTGTCCCTTTTACCCCCTCTCATTATCACCCATTGATCCCCCTCCCCGTCTGTGCGCATTCACTTACGGTCGGGAAAGCTCACTTCACTGGAAATTGCCTGTGCAAGTCTAATTTAAACCGACGTTCCAACCCTTTATTTTGTAGGACGAGCTAGTCTTCGGAGAATCAGCTTCAGCGGCGACCCAGTTTTCTCCTTCCAGGAATGCGCGGAATTGGGAAAGGAAAGCTGCAGATTATTCCGCTTCCGGAATTGATTCCTTTCTGTAGTCATCCTGGCATTCACATCTTCGAAAAACAAAAAAATATCCTCGAACGAAATCACTCCGAAGAAAGGAAGTTGCTTCTATTGGTTCAACTGGGTGCGAATAATTCATTATAAGTACAGAGCTCAGACAATTAGTCGAGTAACCCCAGAGATAAACCATCTTGAGCAAGCGCGTGTCTTAATTTTTGCAGGAGTATTTTCAACTGAACGATTTTTCCCTTGAAATACAGCAGTTAAGATGCAATGCATTTTTCTTCTGATTGTCATTCAAGTTGAGAAATTCGCTATTTGCTTGGCCTTTTAAACGCAACGTGGACAATGCTCGCGAATGTTGATAATTTCGAATTCTAAAATCTTTTGAGACTGCGTATAAAATTAAGAATGCCCATAATGATCCAGTTGTAAAGCTGAAATGTGTCTTGGTACGAGTATCCGTAGTATATAGTGAATAGGTACTAGCTTCGTGCTTGGATAGTGCTTGAAAAGGTTCAGCAGTTAAGGTTCTAGTATTTCTTATCCACTGTGGAAGATAAAAGTCAGAAACGTAGTATGGTATACAGCATTTTACTACAAACCAAATTTATGCACAATTAATCTGTGGATTGATGTGAATTCCTGGAATTACGACAATGAGATTTCAATCGTTTCCTGCAGTTACGATACCCTAAATTATCTTGTACTCTTTTTAATAACAAGCGACAATTTTCGCGTGATGTACATTGAAATAAAAACGTTTCGTTGCGTAGTTTTGAACGTTTGATTAGAAGTTAATTTCTCGATTACATCAAGGTCAAGCAGATCATGAAAAATTAAGCTTATGCCTGACTAATTTCGATATTCTAAGCATCTTCCATCGCATTTGGTGACTGGACACATTTTCTGAAGCCTGCTTTAGTTTCCCGAATGTATCGCCTGTCTACGCAATGCGAAGCTCGCGTTTCCTCGCCCTTCGGCGCCAAGGGAGCCACGAAAAAAGGGGTTTTGCGGGGGCGGGGAGCCCAATGCGTCACGCCGATCCGATGGGCGCGGGTTTGTTTGACTTCGGACCCAGATCGATCGATGTTTAACGACTGTAATTAAATGCCAGAGCAATCACGCATGACGAGGCTGTCGACCCGGTCACTGGTAAAGTCTCTCGTTAGCGTCTTCCGCCCGCGTGGGAAGGAGGAAAGGATCCTGGGAAGACGTGGGGCGAACCTGTCGTCTGGGACCTTATGAATACCCAGGGAAAGAGAACTAACATGCTTGCTTGTGTGTCGCTGAGGGTTCCAGGGTTCTTTTTTTTTCGTTAAATACATTTTTGGTATTTTTGCGGGCTCTAATCCGTGACTCGGCGTGCGTATGTGCGGTCGTCTTAGCGAGTGGGAAATTGCGTTAGATTACGAGTGTATTAGTTTTTGAGTTGAGCCATCAAATTTATTTTTGAAGCCTTCGCACCGGAAAAATATTTCACGTTAAGGATCATTCGATTCACTTTTGCGTAATTTTCAATTTAATTCTTCTATTACAGTATTCACAATTAGTTAAATCCACCCAAAGAAGCTTCAGTGTGCGTTCTAATCGAGGTTGAAGGAAACATGTTCTAATCCTACCTGCCTTGGAGTGAATCGCCAGCTGTCAGCTAGTATACTGTACAGTGATAATTCAAGGATGTTCTACATTTTTCCAATACCTTCCTGCTTCTCGTTAAGTTTTCTCTTGAATTGATAAGCTTCGATGACCAGTCTGAAATGCTGTACATCAATAGAAGCTTCAGATGAAAAATGCTCAGAAGCTGAGATGAAGTGGAATGGAGCAAATAGTACTGCTTGCAGTGTTTTTCGTGAATTATTGTTGGCTCAAATCTTTCACGCTGTTTTTGTATCCTTTCTTCTCAGTGAGGGGTAAAATGGGATGGAATGAGAACCAGACGATTTTTTGCATCACACCGAACCCTTTATAGTATTCTGTATGAAGCAGCTTTTAATCTTTGAAAACACGACGAGAATTTTCTTTGGAAAGAAAAGGGAGAACTTTTTAACTGAAAGAGAATTCTGCTGTGGTTTAGCCGCATGTCGACGTCGTGTTGTAACCCCCGCCACCGCTTTTCTCCGTTACACCCAGAGTTGTTACTCCTTTTCATTGGGGGGTTTGTGTCTTGTGTGTGTAAGTGCGGGGGTTGTTTCTTCTTCTCTTTTTTTTGCAACGTACGGAGATGAAGTCGCGGACGATTTTCTCGAGCGGGGTCGTTGGAATAGCTGAAATGCGTGGCGTGTCTTTCGGGAGGGCTCGTCAAAATTTTTTTCTCCCCCACGGCCGCCGCGTGACTCGTGATTGAAGCCGGTCGTAACGCCGAGTAATGATGTCGTATTGCCCCGCGTGTAGCCTTTTTTCCCCCCTCTTGAATCCATTTATTATTTTTTTTTGAAAGAGTGAGAGAGAGGTGCAAGCCGTTCTGTCTGTCCGGGCTGGAGATTTTTTTTTTTCCTCGGCGGGCACGAGTCTTTGACCCGAGAGATTGACCTCTCGACGCGAGGGACAGACAGCGCGGGCTCTTGTCTACGAGGTCCCCCTTTTCTTTAGTGGTCTGGAGAAGAAAAGGTACGATCTTCTTCCGCTCATCTTCAGCGGAGAACAACGGCAATCGGTTTTTCTCCGGGATCTTTACCAACAGATTTGACATTTCTCCACTCTGGGAACATCAACTAGAACGAACGAACGAACTGCTTTTCAGACGAACTCGTTCTTTTGTTTTTTTCGAATCTGGAGTGCTTGAAGGCATGTTAGTGCGTGACCCGAGTCTTCATTAGTTGCATGCCTTTTCTCCGTGCTGTTTTATGAGAGTGCCTTTTTTGCTCGGATCTCAGATGCTCGGATCTAGGGTAAGAATCGTTGGGGTTTTGTTACTTCTGACGAGTTCATGGTCGCAGAAATCTAGCGTAATGTTCGGGTAGATTGAGGTACAATAGAATATTTCACTTTCTGGCGATAGTTTTTTTGAATAGTTTTGCCAGCGAAGTTCACTTTGATGAGAAGTTGCATTTTCTGTGATTGTTTCATAATGGGCAGTCCGTCGGAAACACTTGGATTCTCTGGAATGGTCGTCAGCGGAAATAACCAAAAGCATTCCTGCATTAACTTGGGCTTTTGTGATTGTGCTTCCGATCGGGTTTGCAGTCACTTACGGGGGTATTTTTTAAAAATGAATATTGTGATTTGAAATGCAATTTTTTAGGCGACGTGCGTAACTCTCGAATATAATTCTAGAACTTGCTTTTAATTTTTTGTGCAACTGGAGTAACAATTGCGACAGCTAATCGTCAAGGAAACCCGCGCCATTCAAACCAGTACCAGGATACCAGTGTGGGTTCGCGTGGCGCTGGTTTTTTTCGGCGCTGCTTTTCTGACTTCATGAGAGGCGTTGAATCAGCTAGTGTATGAGCTTATTTTCTCGAAGAATTCAGATAACAATTGGATACTGTGGCAGTGTTCATTTTCGGAAAATTCCTGCGATACCTGCAAATTCCAGGGGTAAACTTCGCGAAAATTCTGGTTTTTGTTCCTGCGTGTTCTTGATACGTCTTCACGTTCAAGTTCAGAGTCTTTTCTAAATGTTTTTCTGATGATCCCTGCGACATGGCGAGGAAGTTGGTCCCGTAAACATCGTTTTCCGAAGAAATTCTCTTGAAGATGTGTGATCATCAGTCGACGCTCGAACAGCTTCCGTCCCGTGGATGTTTCAGCTGATGTTGGAGCTGAGAGTGAAATACTGTACAAGAATTGTTTAAAGGTCATTATCTGAAATCATTAGTTTCGAAGTGTGTTGGGCGCAAACTGGAAGAATCCGTCGTGTGCGAAAACGAAAAAAAAATCTTCCCGAGACGATGATTCGATAGCCTTGAGATTTCTGCTGACTTCAACGAAGTCCCCTTTGAGTTGGTGAAATAACTCCTCGTTCGGTTTGCTCGCCTGAGCTGCTCGCGATTTTTACATCTTGTACAGATTCTGTACATTTAGAACTGGAAAACCGTTGAAGAATGAACCCCGGGGGTAGACAGGATGTCACACTGGGGACTAGAAGTGGGTCGTTTTCGGATGCTGACGGGAGCAATCGGGCGAAGGGAAATTTTATTGGTGAAGCGGAAAGGCGAAGCCGAAGAAAACCGAGTCACAGCGCAGGCAATAAAGCCTCAATATTGCGCCCGAGAATTAACGATTGCGACATGCGGGTGGGTTTTTAGTTTCCCGGTCATCAACGGCGCCCCCTTCTGTGCTTAATTTCCTGGCCGATATCGGTTTACATTTCGGCCTCCTTTTTCCTTGAAATTACCGCATTCTCCTTCACCAGACCCTCGCCGCGTTTTGTTGTTGGACGAAAAGATTGGGGAAGTCTCGGGCTTCATTCAGGTTTTCCGAGACGATGTACTTCCTTTAATAGCTGATGGTTTTCGGGGCGTCTCGAAACACGGGAGTTCGGAATTATCCTGTATTTTTGCGAAGTGTAAACTACAATGTCTTGTTTTCCCTCAAGTTTTTAGCCAATTGAATCTTCCTTCGATTTATTTTCAGTATTTATTGTTCACTATGGTCCGTCAATCAAGCTTTCAAGCTACCAACTGTCGGTGCTTTTGAAATTTGCGACTCGATGTGCGAATGGGGCTGTGAAACTCAAGTGATGTTTGTTTGGAACGAATTGCCCCTTTTTTTCGAAGGAAGTTCGTAACATGATCTTCGTTAAATCCCTTTTTTTCTAGGGCAACCCCGGTATCAATACGAATGTCGAACAACCCCCTCGAAAGCACACGTGTTGCGAGCCCCCAGGTCAAATTTCTCCCCTTTCTTCTCTCCGTAGTCTATGTATGTTATTTTTTTATCCTCTGGAAAACCACGCCGACCGGAAATCTCGCATTTCATTTTGTTTTTGTTCAACTTCAGCATGGCCGTGTAGATTCTCATGGGGCGCAAATCTCGCGACAGTGCTGTGTCGGCGGAAGCACGAGCTGTTTGCGCTTGTGAAGTTGCCACGGATGGTTATGTGCGTAACTGTACGTGCATCCACCCCACTGGAAGTTGGGGTTTGTGTGAGTGTGTTTGAGAACCCAGTGTTCGCTTTGGATGGATTTCGGAAGCGAAAATGTTTGGGTTCCCGGCCCAATTAGAGACATGCGTCTCTCTGTCTCTATTCCTTCCCTTCGTCGTCTCGGTATTCAGGAACCTTGTCGCTTTTCTTTTGTTTTCTCCAAGAAGAAAAAAATATGTGTTATTCCTGACGCGCGATCCCTGTGCCGCCGCTGCGATTTTTCCTCTCGTCGGGGTGGGCTCAAGAAACATTTCCTGCTGCACACACGTGCGCCTTTTTTTTTTTTTTTGGTGTGCAGTGATGTGGGGAGACGACGGGGTACGTTTGTTGAGAAGACAACAACTTCCGCGAACTTTCCGCGATTATGTGCACTCAGGAGGCGGGGGAGAGCAGCTGATTTATTGGGCACCATCAAGTGCTCGTCAGCTCCCACCCGTGAACGGCGAACTGGAACCCCATCTGAGATTTCTTATTTTTCATTTGTTGTTGTTGCTGTCGCGATAGCTCAGCGGAGGATTTTCGAGGAAGTGCCCCTTTCGTTTTTTTATTTCATAAAAAATAGCGTTTTTAAATATGTGGATGCTTAAACTTCGAGTATTTTAGACTACAGTACAGTACTTAGTTTATCTGATTATTTTTCAATTCCGATACGGTTGAGGTTTCCGTGTTCATCTACGAAATACATTTTTTTGCTCCTTTTTATTTTTCAATCGTGATATCCTGCTTAATAGTTTTTCTCTTTTTTCTCTTTGCAGGTAAGCCCTTTCACACGAATTCCGGGGGATTGCGAATTTCCTTTTACTGCGGAATTAACGCATAGAAAACGGCATGATGTCGGTGAATGCGTCAACTGTTGTGGTCCGGTTCGTAAGTTCATGCTGTTTTTTCCGACGTAATTGACGCCATAATTATTCTGGGACAGGGCTTCGTTTGTCGAATTTCATTTCAAAATAAAGTGACTTAATTTGCTGAACTTCGTCATCGGAAATTATTTCGACGTTTCCAGAACGATTTAACCTGGTAGATCTTTTTTATCACTGATTTTTTTTCTCATTTTCCGTCAAAAGCTAGAAATAATCCAGTTTGGTATGATAATGGGGCTATGTACGGTTGTAGTTCAGTCATCAAAGGCTTTCGTTCTAAGGGCTGTTCTCGAAAGATTGCGAGAAACTAATCGTCGACTGGTTTGCAAGCTTTCAAGAATGAAAAAATAATAAGTAAATGAATGTTCCGAAACCGAATGCAAAATATCTATCGTGGTTGCAGGAACATAATCGAAATCCGTTCCCTTCGCTACTGCTGATTTTAAACGTTGATTTGAAATTTTGAGAGAAAAAAGACTGGGGCTAGAGAATCGTGCCGACTACGTTTTTTGAATTCGAGCAGGTATATGATACGAAAACCGTCCTTGGGAAACTTTCAAGAGAAGAGGGAAGGGGTGATACGGTTTGATAATACTGTGAGCAGTGTTTGCTCATGTGGCAACCAGCTTCGTTCGGATTTCATTTCCGCATGAAAAAAAAAATTAGAATCTAGAATTTTCATGTTACTTTATTTCGGGTTGCCCTGAACGAGTTGTTCGTGATTCTCGGCAGAACCTCTTTTCTTGAATATTTGCCCGAACTGAGGGAGCCTCGGCGAGAGTAATCTTTTTCTGAAATACAGTACAATGTTCGGAAGCAACAGCAAGAAAATTTTCACATTTTCGTGCATAAACCAGCTAATCGTTGGAACTTTGGGTCTGGTCATTAATGTTGCAAATGAGTTGATGAGAAGGGTACTTTTGAAAATTTCCAGGAGGGCAAATACTTTTTGGATGGATTGAGGGCTAGAAAAGTTGTGAACTCCCAAACGCTTCTTTTGTTCATGGAGCTTATGTCAATCTTTTCGAGAGAAATCATTGATTTTCCATGCGTGATTGGTGAAGTTCACTACTACATTAACAATGCCTCAGGAGCGTACTTATTTTTTGTAGTGGTAGGTTAGGTTTTGTGAACGTTAGATTACAGTAGTTGAGATGGATTAGTTTTAGCTCGTCCAAAAGATAACCTGCTAATGATCCATTAACACGGATATAATGAGAAAAAAAGCGATGATTTAATCTACGTCATTCTTCAAATCCGCGCTACCAGGAAAAATGCTGTAACCAACATCGAGCGATCAGTCTCTTGAAACGATCAAGTGTCTCTCCTTCCATTTGAGTAAACTGCAAATTGGGTAGAAACAAAATGCAGTCGAGTGTTTCCTCGCGTATTGAACACATTCATACCTCGTAAAGCCTCTTTTCTTTGAAAGTTGTTCACTGCTTCGCGAGCAGCCAAGTGCTGCTTTCGGCGTATATTTAGCTAAGCATTCAATTTTATCTGCTGTTCACCTTCTGTAATGTACCACTTCCGATAATTGGACGAGGCGTGTAATTCGAAGGAAAAAAGAGGGAATGTCTTGCGCTTGTTAAAAGGATGTATAAGAGGGAGCGAAGCGGGTTCATGAATTTGACATGAGGAGCAATTGATTATCCTATCGACTCCAATTCCGGGCTTGCCGTTCGATCTGGAATAAACGCCGTTCTTGCGATTCCTCTTTTCCCTCGGGGTCGCATGTCCTCTGCACAATTTTCTTGATGGAATCTAATGTTTTGTTTGTCTCGGATACAGTAGTACTACTGCAGGCGAAATCTTTTGAACGTTACACAACGTCGACACTTACGAGTTCGGAATAATGTGTTGCGTTTCCTCTTATGTAAAGCGCCATTGTTTCTTAGGTGCACCTTCATTTCAAGACGTTTCGTCATTTAAATCCGCGTCGGAAATTTCTGGTGCAAGGAAACCTGGATGCACCGGTTTTATAATGAAAATATACTGCACTCGTACCCTCGAGTTCACAGCATTGATGAGTAAATTCGAAGATAAAGGATCGTTCTGGATTTTTCCGACTGAATTCGCCTTTAAGCTAACCTGAGACTTGCCCATAATTTAAAAGCAGGCCTGTCGGGAATGAAGAGTTGCCCAAAGCTTCCTCAAATGCAGTAACCGAAGCTAAGATGCACCTAAATGTTGTGGCGCATCGTCGGATTTTGCTCCACATTGTGAAAGTAAATGTTCTACTGTGCAGAATGAACTTGATGTATTTTTTCAAAAAAACGACATTGATCAAACTCGATTCCATTGTCCTCCTCGAAAAATTCACCTTGTAAGCAACATTTTTTCACTACTGTGTCACTCGAGTAAAAAAATGTACCTGAGAAATTCGCAGTTGCTTCCTCGAAATTCCATTATAACCTCGACTGAATTTTTACTCTCTGTAATGTTTCTTCAGTGAATCCTCCGAAACTTTTCAATGAAAAAGTAATAATTTAATCTCGTGCGCGCTTCATGAACCACCCCTTAAATTGCCTTTTTCCTGTTCAGCTGAGACTTCGTCGAATCCAAGGTAAAAAAAAGACCACAAGCAAGATCAGTTACAATTTAGTTAACTCCTTCCACACCTTCTGAACCACTGTAGCTGTTGATTCTACCACACCTGAAGCACTGTACGAACAGCTCAAAGGCTATTCTGCCGATACGGAGAGTCGCAATCCTTGACGGCGTCGGACGCCGTGGAGGCATTCCGGCGTCCACGCGCCAGATGGGATAGCTAGACATAGAAAATTGTGGTCATTTTCTTCTTCGTGGGACGTCCCGTTATTATTGCGTGTGTTGCGTCATTAGGCCGCCGCGCGTTTTGTTTTCGAGCGACCAATTTTCGCGTCAAGTTGCGTCGAATTCAATCGACAGCTAGCCTTGGGGGGCCGATGCATAAATCGAAATCGGTCTTATCGCCTCATTGTTCTCGTGTTTCTTTATTTTGCAATATGTTACATTAAGATCCTTCATGTCCTCATGATCAGATCACACGTGATGGGCACTTTTTTTTTACTTCTCCGAGGGGGAGATAGACTAACTTCAAGTGTGACCAATTTCCTTTTGTCTGTCCTGGGTGGAGTGTGTGTGTGTGCTTTAAAGACCAACTGATGGGAGCAAAGGCATGTTTGGAATTCAACGTCTGCGCGGATAATCGTCTGGTTTTTGTGCGCTTGAATTAAATCGAATCGAGTTTAATTTGACACTTCTTCACGTTAGTTGAGTTTTGTAGCATACGATTTGCAAGTCGAGAATTTAAAACAGGTCATGGAGTTTTGTCGAATCATCCATATTGTTATCAAGTTCTTCATTTAAATATACAGTATATCAGCTGGAGTTTGTTTTATGAGATGTAAGCAGGTTTTTTTTTCATTCTCTTCATCTGTCTCGAGGTGGTGTAATGATGGGCTTCGCTGTAATGAATATAATTATGAGCCAGATGCTTACTTTTGATATGACAATCATTTCACAATTCCTCCCAAGAATTGTTCATAACTCAGTAAGAAATTTCCTCAACTAATCGCACTCAGTTCATCTGAATATTCGTCGTTTCCCTCTCATCAAGGAACGATCTTCCCATGAGAAATGTACCTTGACACGAAAGAAAAATGTAAGTTTTAGATATGAAAATGAACGATAATAGAGCCAACTACGTACCGTTCTACGATTGAGAACACTGCGAAAATTGCGTTCTGCGTCGGGACTTGCAGCATGATTATCAGCAAGACAGCGGAGAATCAGCTCCCTTCTATTGGAAAGAAGACAGACTCCGTAGTAAAGTACAGCGCCGGCTTACAGACAACGTCCCCACAAGTTCGATAACGGTGAGACAGGGAGAGCCTGAGATCTTTAGACAAGTTAAAGCGAATAACGAGAGAAGAACGTTTAAAAAGTGTTTCATGAACGGAATTGCTGTTCTGTACAAGCCCTTCTTACTCTTCGAGTTGTAATGATCACTGATGTGACCGAAAGTGACGCGACATGCGACCGTCGCCGGAAGAAAAGTTGGACACCCCCCTTTTTTCCCCCTGTGACCATCTTTCTATTTCCGAGCGCGTTATTTCCGAGCTGTCGAGGTAACAACGAGTAGAAGCAGCAGCAGCAGCAAGTAAAGCAACAGACGGTGTATAGAAAAGAATGCCGAAAAAACAATGAAAAAAAAAAAAAAAGCATGAGGTGAAGGCTTGTCTACGAAGTGTTGTTACGCCGCACAACTCGTTCGTGACGATAATTGAACGCGGCGTGTTGCGGGGCGAAAAGGAGGTGTTGGTGGTGGCTTTTCCTCCTGCTTTCTGTCGCCTCTTAGTCGAGGGAAGATAACCTTTCTTCTGTCTGAGGCATCATTTCATGTCGCGGCCGAATGTCTGTTGCAGGGGTGTTCAAGCTATTGCCACTCTGTCCCTCTCGGACTCTAGAAAGACAAGTTAAAGCGAATAACGAAAGAAGAACGTTTAAAAATCGTTTCATGAACGAAATTGCTGTTCTGTACAAGCCCTTCTCATTCTTCGAGTTGTAATGATCACTGATGTGACCGAAAGTGACGCGACATGCGACCGTCTCCGGAAGAAAATTTGGACACCCCCCTTTTTTTCCCCTGTGACCATCTTTCTATTTCCGAGCGCGTTATTTCCGAGCTGTCGAGGTAACAACGAGTAGAAGCAGCAGCAGCAAGTAAAGCAACAGACGGAAAAGAATGCCGAAAAAACAATGAACAAAACAAAAAAGCATGAGGTGAAGGCTTGTCTACGAAGTGTTGTTACGCCGCACAACTCGTTCGTGACGATAATTGAACGCGGCGTGTTGCGGGGCGAAAAGGAGGTGTTGGTGGTGGCTTTTCCTCCTGCTNAAACAAAAAAGCATGAGGTGAAGGCTTGTCTACGAAGTGTTGTTACGCCGCACAACTCGTTCGTGACGATAATTGAACGCGGCGTGTTGCGGGGCGAAAAGGAGGTGTTGGTGGTGGCTTTTCCTCCTGCTCCGCCGCTGGTTCCTCTCGGGGGTTATCGAGAAAACGACGACCTTAAGGAGGAGGGATGGATGGATGGATAGATGGTTGGTTGGTTAGTTGGCTGAGTACCACCACCCCCCACACGACACCACCACCACCACCGTAGCGGCAGAAGCAGCAGCACCAGCCGCCACCGGAATTCCTTTGCGTCTCCGGAATGCGGGCTGCGTCTGCCGGAGAAAAATTCCAGCACGTTTTCTCCTCCGTGCAGTTTTTCCTCGTTTTCAAGTCGGCGGCGACGAGACGTGACGCGAGTTTAAAGAAAAAGCTAAAAGAAAAGAGAAGAGAAGGAAAGAAAACCATATCAGTGGCTGTGGGGGTATGAGGGAGATTTGACGACCTTTTCTGTTTACTGTCAATCGCTACCCATGTATACGCGACGCGTTCTTTTTGGGGTCGGACTGGGACGGGGGGCTACGGTGGGTTGCAGGTAAGACGTGCGAGAGGGGGGTTCGACGCCGATGACGACGTGAGGAACCTGCTGCTCATTCTTCTTTTCGCTCAGCACCTCCGTCGAGAGAAAAAGCTTGTTGAGCGAGACCCCAGTCTGCAAGGGGGGTTTTATGCATTGGCACACTTATGACTTCTCCCCTATGTCGAGTGATTGCTTTTCGGTGTATTTGGCCTGGGAATGAGTGGGATGTTGATAAAAAGCTTGTTGAGCGAGACCCCCGTCTGCAAGGGGGGTTTTATGCATTGGCACACTTATGACTTCTCCCCTATGTCGAGTGATTGCTTTTCGGTGTATTTGGCCTGGGAATGAGTGGGATGTTGAACATTGAGGGAGACTCGAGAATAGTCAGCGAAATTTTTTTCTGCGGAGATCAATGCACATTCATTATTTCTCTGAACATAGACGAGACTGTTTTCTTCTGAAATTTTTCGTTTATGATCACGATTTTTCTCAACTATGAGGGATGGATCTAAAGTTATTTCAGTACTGCACCTTGAAATTGTGCACTTGTGATGCATGAGTTACTGTAACATTTAAAATATCGAAATATTCATTGAACTCGCCAATTTGACAATTCGCAATGGTTTTATCTCGATGGGTTTACAAAGTTTTTAAAATCCTGCAAGCGTTTCAACCCATCTTCCTTTCAGAAAACATGCCAGTATTTCTATTCCATTGATATATTTTTCCATCCGATGAAAGAAAAGCATTGCATGAACATTTGTCAATCCTAACATTCGCGCGCAATTCCGACCCGATAATTTCTCACCAATGCGTAGTTTATGTCAGTTTTTATTTACATTTATTCGAGCAGAGGTCTGTCGAAGGATTTTCATGGGAAAAAATCCAAGGACCTTAGAAGGTTTTTTTTCATGAGATTCGGGTTTTTTTTCAACTCTCGTTTTAAAATCTTGGCAGTACTGTAAACATTTTTCTTCACACCAACTTAGGTTACGTGACATGAAAATTATTTGATTGTTCGTGAACGTATTTCAGAAAGGCTAGTACAATTATGATTTTCCGGAGTTTCCATGTGAAATTAACCTTTTTTTGTGTGTGTCGGTGCCTCCAAGGTTAATATTCTTTTCCCTCCCTGCGAATGTGTGCTTTGGTCGGGGTTGAAACTCTCAAGTCGAAACGACGACGAAGATTCTCTTCGAATTACGAGAAGAAAATTAGCGTGTAAATACCGCTTCTCTGGCGCAATGGTGAGTTCAGGTTGGAAAAAGGGAGGAAACTAAAGGAAAAAAATCTTGCTGATGTTGAGAATTACGTGTTTGAAGTAAACCTCTCTCCAGGAGGTATGGCAGAAGAAAGCCCTGTTTTTTTTTCAGGTCTCCTAGGTTTTTATTGATCGTTTACGGAGTGGCTCTGGAGCATTTCCCCGCCTCTTGGTCAAGAATTTCGATGCCTTTTGTGCGTGTGCCGTCGTCCCTTTGGGGCGCCAGTTAAAAAGCTTGTTGAGCGAGACCCCAGTCTGCAAGGGGGGTTTTATGCATTGGCACACTTATGACTTCTCCCCTATGTCGAGTGATTGCTTTTCGGTGTATTTGGCCTGGGAATGAGTGGGATGTTGAGCATTGAGGGAGACTCGAGAATAGTCAGCGAAATTTTTTTCTGCGGAGATCAATGCACATTCATTATTTCTCTGAACATAGACGAGACTGTTTTCTTCTGAAATTTTTCGTTTATGATCACGGTTTTTCTCAACTATGAGGGATGGATCTAAAGTTATTTCAGTACTGCACCTTGAAATTGTGCACTTGTGATGCATGAGTTACTGTAACATTTAAAATGTCGAAATATTCATTGAACTCGCCAATTTGACAATTCGCAATGGTTTTATCTCGATGGGTTTACAAATTTTTTAAAATCCTGCAAGCGTTTCAACCCATCTTCCTTTCAGAAAACATACCAGTATTTCTGTTCCATTAATATGTTTTTCCATCCGATGTACATTGCATGAACATTTGTCAATCCTAACATTCGCGCGCAATTCCGACCTGATAATTTCTCACCAATGTGTAGTTCATGTCCGTTTTTATTTACATTTATTGAGCAGAGGTCTGTCGAAGGATTTTCATGGGAAAAATCCAAGGACCTTATAAAGTTTTTTTTTCACGAGTTCCAATTTTTTTTTCGACTCCCGTTTTAAAAACTTGGCAGTACTGTATACATTTTTCTTCACACCGACTTAGGTTACGTGACATGAAAATTATTTGATTGTTCGTGAACGTATTTCAGAAAGGCTTGTACAATCTATGATTTTCCGGAGTTTCCATGTGAAATTAACTTTTTTTATGTGTGTGTCGGTGCCTCCAAGGTTCTTATTCCTTTCCCTCACTGCGAATGTGTGCTTTGGTCGGGGTTGAAACTCTCCAGTCGAAACGACGACGAAGATTCTCTTCGAATTACGAGAAGAAAATTAGCGTGTAAATACCGCTTCTCTGGCGCAATGGTGAGTTCAGGTTGGAAAAAGGGAGGAAACTAAAGAAAAAAATCTTGCTGATGTTGAGAATTACGTGTTTGAAGTAAACCTCTCTCCAGGAGGTATGGCAGAAGAAAGCCCTGTTTTTTTTTTCAGGTCTCCTAGGTTTTTATTGATCGTTTACGGAGTGGCTCTGGAGCATTTCCCCGCCTCTTGGTCAAGAATTTCGATGCCTTTTGTGCGTGTGCCGTCGTCCCTTTGGGGCGCCAGTTGCTCTTCGAGAAACAAGAAGCGGCCCAATTTTTTTTCTCTCCTCCTCCTCCTCCTCCTTTGGGACCTGGACAACGAAACCCTACGGTTCTAAATTCAGTAATTACCTCTGCCTTCCCCTCCCCCCACCGAACGCACAAATAAACTGCTTCCAAACACGGTAACGATCCATTTCGAAACACAAATCCGTGCCCGAGAACAAGCAAAAAACTGCCGCTCGAAAAACACCGCTTCAGCTTTCGCGAGGCTGAAAAACAGCAGCTCAGTCCATTCTAAAGGTTATTTACGTTCTGAAGAAGAAGTGAGAAATTATGAGCTGATGCGCAGGGTTTAATTACCTTGAATTGCTCCTCCGTGTGTTGGTTTTTTCACGTGCACGAATTTTCGCCTAGGCTCCAGGGTTACATGCAGTAAAAAAAAAAAAAGGTGAAAAAACTTCGGTGCCCGAGGGTACTAATACACCACAAGTTCGGGAAGCTGCCAAAAGGGAGAAGTGGAACATTTGAAAACATGGGGTATGCTTTAATTGTTCGCTCGTGTGTGGAGCGGCGAACAATGGCATGCTCACATTTTCTCTCGCTTTCCTGACTCCTTGGCCGGGTACCTTTAGTTTTAGAGTGTAAGGTTTTTTCCTTCACGTGAGGTGGGGAGTGGGGGGACACACGGGGAAAAAAATGTTGATCATACCTATACTGACTTCGCCTCGTGCTCGGCCATCTGTCGATGCCCATGGGTCGTAAGAAGTGAGCTTCGGAAGGTGGGGGTTCTCTTGAAGGAAATAGAGGAACTCACGAACATCTGAGGTAGAGAAAATTTCCTTCGTTTCCGAGTTGCAAAAAAAAAGGGAAGGTATAGGCCTGAGAGAGCCTAGGTACGTACGTATGTATGTATACGTGCAGCCAAATGGGAGCCCCTCTCTCTCTCTAGTAACGGATCGGCGCTTGACTTGACTCGGCTGATGCCGTGGGGGGAATGCGAGCCATCAGTCTTCCAGCTGATTTCCGCGGGGCACGGTGTCTTTTCTATATTTTTTCCTGAACCCTCAGCATCTGGACTTGTACGCATCTTGGCCGTGAAACGTCATCCCGAGAAAAAAAAGAGAGAGAGAAAATAGTTTTTTTCCTTCTCCTTGTGTTCAAGGGAGGGCGACACGGTTTTAAGCGTTTGTCCGCTCTGGTCGTAAATTTCCTTCTGCGTTGTCGGTCGAAATGAAATGAGAAAAAAAAAAAAGCTGTTCTAAGATCAGGAATGAAAGAAGAACGGCATCAGCACTATCTTATCTGTTTTTTGCACGCAGGCGTGATTCTCGACCATTTCTTTCGAAAATGATGAATCTGAAAAATTAAGGCCCAACACTATTTACCAAACGCTGACACGTTTTCTGGCGTGTTTTGGTCCGAGTCCATGAATGATGAAGTCTGTCCTTAGAATTTCGACGCAAGTTAAAATATTTACAGTATTGTGTTAGCCCCTGAAACATGTACGTACCAGTAAAAATGTAATGTATTAGGCGTTTTAAATACATTCAGGCTCGAGCAACGCAGCATTTGAGCCGAAATACAACTTCTCAGCATTCGAAGTAATCGTACTGTAGTTCTTCTGTAACCCTGCTTTTCAGGCATCATTTTTTTTCTTCAGTTAAATCATGAAAAACACGGTACCCCGAAAACTTTTGAACGTCTGTATCTTTTTGGAACAACTCAACCTTTTTTTGTTGGATTAAAAGAAAGGAAAGAGAGCTCTTCAAAACAATTAAAAATAAAAGAAAGCTTGAAATGCATTTTCCGCGGAGCTCTGCTCATTGAAGTCTCTTTGAAAGACCATTTCGGAAAGCATGTCGATCACTTTTGATTGCGATTCCGTACTTACGTCGGGGGTGTGTAAGAAGCCTTCGAACTCCGTTTTATTCTCTGACTAAGACCCAAGGGAGAATGAAAACAATTTGTGAGCTCGCCAGGTACTGCTACTTGTTCATTAAAAATAAATTGGCGGGTGTTTGATGGAGGATTTAATTCGGACGTGAAGGAAGGAGGGAAGTGAGTGAACACGAGGAAGCGCTTAAGAAACACGCGAAATGTGTGTGGAGTGCGCGATCGCTCCCTGCTGCTGCTGCTGTTGCGCATCATCATCATCGTCTTCCGTCATACGTGCGCCGGCTGTTGCCTTTAAAGGTCATTGCCGCGCTTCTGCTTGGGATCCGCGTCTTTTCAAAACAAAAAGCAGAAAAAAAAGGAAGCAAGCAAGCAAGCAAGCCAGCAAGAAGACGCGCTGGAGGAGCGGAAACCGGGATGAAGAATTGACGGAGACGCTGTTGCGGGCGGCGGCGGCGGCGGCAGTGGCTGGTGGCGGCCGGGGCATGGGCAACACCAGCCAACATCGCAACACCACACAGCGCCACCGCGACGACCATCATCGCCCCATTGCGGCCGGCCGCCGTGGGGAACAGCCGTGGCGGATTCTTCATGGTCGCTGGATGCGAATTCCGAGAAGAGCTACTCGGTCTCTCTTCTTTTCCATTTATTTGTTTATACACTTTTTTTTTTTCTTCTGCGAACTCGTGTGCGACGGACGAGAAGGCGTAAATGACGCTGCTGTTGCTCCTGTGCAAAATTTTCCTGCTGTGGACCGAGCTCTTGCTCTGACGCCCACGGAATGTTCCTTCGACTCTTCGTTACGTTCGCACTACTCTTTCGTACCCTCCACTCATGAATGAAGGCATGTCGGGCGGTTCTTAATTTTGAGACACAAGAATGCTCCCGAGTAGCAGAAAGTTGAAAGTACGTTCACTGCGCAAGAGTCTTGAGATGAGAAGGAGATAATTTAGTGGACCTGTATTTTTATTTGATTGTCATCGTAGTTCTCAGAATTTAACTCGTGTATGAAATCGTATGAGCCGACGAAATTGTGCGGCAATGAACGATTCGAGTTCTGCTAAAATTGTAAGTTTAAGCGCAGGCTGTGTCATTAAATACTATTTCTCTGGAATGTTGCTGAAAAAAGATTTATACATTTTCTTGAATTTATCTTCATCGTCCGTGATTAAATGAAGATTTATTTCATGTCCACCACCACGAGTGGAATGGAAAAGCGAAGCGCCCGGCATTTGACTGGGATGCGCACAGTATAAGATTAGTTCCAGGGAATGTTTTAGGACTAGGGGACGTTTTGTAAATTTTTATTGCTCAAGTTTTACTAGCTGTGAATAGGCGAAAATCCATTTTGTACGAACAGTCAAGTGGATTGGGAGGTAAAACGAAATGTCGGCACATACAAACTCGGACCCTTTTTTTTCCCCGATTCGCTACGTTATTTATTTGAAGTTTGGGGCGGCAGTTCGGAGCTGACTGACAACGAAGCTCTGCGGGGAAGAACTCGAATCGGATGCACTGAAAGCAAAGCCAAGGTCCGACGGTGACATTCGGGAGTTGATTGGAAGAAGATCCCTCTTCTTCCCGAAGCACCTCGTTTCTCTGCCGAAAGAATTTCCCTTGAATAGACGAATAAAACCGGCTGAGGACCGCGTTGATGAGAAAAAAGCTCTGCGGGGAAAAAAAAAAGGGGGGCTCTGTTGGTGTTTAATGAGTTAGATGTCGAACGGGGAGCCCCACCAGAACAGTGTCGGCCCAACGTTTCGGAGAACTCGCAACTTCGAAGGAGGTGGGCGTTGCAGCAGCAGCAGCAGGGATTTCTTCTCTCCCTCATCTACCTTTTTCGTACAAAAATCATTCCTTTTTTTTTGTACATGTGTGTCTTTTTGGTCGCTTTACGAGTTGTAACGACGCGGGGTTGTGGAAGGTAATTCCGAGTTGCGCTCTTGCAGTAGTAGGAAGGGCAATTCGAGCGATTTTTCTCCGTCCTGCCCCGAATTTCCTCCGCTCGTCGTCCACGGCTTCACCTTACAATTTTCTTGCATACGCGGAGGGGACATCGTTTCCTCTCTCTCTCTTTTCGTCCGTGAGGTTTTACGGGTATTTTTGGCAGTTGTGAAGCGCATTTTTCAAGCCGAAGGAACCAAGACTTGGCTTTTCAGGTATGAGCCCTGTGGAAGCAATTGCGGGGAAAGACGAAACCCGGGACGCTGTGGGAGGGAAAAAAGGAAACTATCTTGGTGCTGTTGAAGTACGTGACCGGCCTTGGAAGTTATTCTAAGTGATTTCTCTTCAAAAAAGCTGTACAGTATTGGCAAGTTTATTCGTCGAGGCATAGCTGTACTGCGTAGCTTTCACACATTGAGGTTTGGCTGATTCTTCTGAGTTGAGATCTGATAGGCTTGGTTTGGTTTCTAGAACACCCTCGTACTCATATCGAACATTTTCTTTTATCACTTTGATCTGCTGGGGCAGTTGTAGATTACTCTGAATGGTCTGAGAATTTTTTCCTCGTGGGGTTTGGGCCCGGCCACGCACTAACCAGAGCAGTATTTTTTTGTCAGTGCTACCTTTTTAACAGATTCCAAAATTTTTTTCTGAGGGAACGTAGGAGATAATTTCCTCTGGTTCACTGCGTAAAATCTCATGGGATGCGTCTCGTGCGTGCCTCAAATGGCTAGATCCAGGGAATTCCGTATCTGGCCACCGGAGCGCGGGCGTGTCTTTAATTTTTCTATCACGCCCTGTTTGATTGTCACGCAATTCTGCGCATCAATGCGTGAAGCTTAATTTTTTCCCGCCCCCTTCCCCGGTCCGTGCATATATTTTTTGCGGATTGAATAAACTCATTTTTTTTTGTGTGTGTGGATCCTCGAACCATGGAAAGGTCCCAAGAAATTGCCGCTATGATGCTATTATCCCTTATTTTGACATTGCGCCCGAGCGACTTCGAATAAGACCGACTTGGGATTCAGTCGTGCGGAGACGCGATGCCCATTTTCTGGCAGGGGATTTTTTCGAGTGCTTGAAGATCACGGAATATTTTGTTGCAGGAGTAGAGAAGAAACACTTCGTTGCTTTTAAAATATTTCTCCCGCGTTTCCCCAGGAGATTTCGTGATGCATGAAAAGCCTCTCCGGTCATTTTGCACTTCAAATGCAAGGGCGGCTTGGAAACGAGCTTGATATCGCTTCTGCGAAGATCTTGAGTAAAAAGAAATCGCCTTATTTGCATTTCAGTTGTTTTTTTATATTCCAAAGATAACCAAGAAGTTCCTTCCAAGTGTCTTTAATTTAATACTGGGATTGGACCTGGACTCAGTTGTCGCTAAAACTGATGTTATCATGTACCGTACAGTACTGGGTAAACCTCATTCTTCGCAAGCTTTTGTTATGTCCTTAGCTACATTCCTACTTGTCGTGATCTTGATATGATCTTTTACGAGATTTTCTTCACGTCTCTGCGGTATATTTTTGCATTGGTTATCTGTAATCTGTTGCCCACTTGCACTTGTGCTTATCGTGTGATACATTGAAACACTGTCTGAGCTTTCCCGAAATAATTAACATTAGCGCGATGACGATTACTTTGATTGAAATTACTGTAAATTTCAGAACATACCATCGAAATTCTTGAAATATCCTTGCTCAAGTACTTATGTTTCCCCTCACCCCGAAGACCCGACAAATTCAGTATTTTTAAACGAAAATTCGTTTTTAAAAATCCCTGGAACTAGTGGAAGTTTTTCATTTTGTGTGATGAGCACCTGTCCTCTTGCCAACTTGTAAACGCGTGAGTTGCCTTTGATGCGATCTGCAGCTTGCATCCCCAAACCCTCCAGTTTGACAGAAACCCAGATTTGAAAGCCCTTTTTCAAGATTTCCTCCTTCAATCGTTAATCTTCAGACACAACGCCCCGAACTGTAGTAATCCCTCTAATTATTCTGAAAATAAATTTTTGAATCCGGGATCAGCGCAGTTGGTGGGGAGTAAACCGCCACGCGCCGGTTGAATCTGCGTCTCCCTTTCAACCCTATTCATCATTTAAGCCCAGAGGGTTCAGTATTTCATCGTGACCGAGTCATCCTGTATTTTTCTCCCGACCCACGCTAATACCGTGCTATAAAATGCTTCTCTCTTCCTTTTGCCCGGGGTTTTTTCCTGCACGAACGAACAGATGGATGAAAGTGTTGGATGACCCGGTTTTTTCTTTGGTTCTCGTCGAGCTTGTTCTCAATGATTTCACACCGAGCTCCCCGTTGTTCGGCGAAGGTGCGATGTTGTTTATTGCGACCGATTTGTCTTTCGTAAGCATCCTGGAACTGCTGGTCAATTGCGCCCCTACTTGCGTAAGTCTCCGGGGAAAAAGAACGATTTTCACTTTCCGTGACGGGAAAGGATGCAATTGGAGGAAAATATAAAACATAGAAAAGGACGAAAGGCTTGGGAGATAACTCGTGGTATATTCCGACGACCTGTTTCTCGTAGAAACGAGGGGGGGGGGAGTGTAATCGTGATGTCCGCGTGGAGCATTTAAGGAGCTGTCTGGAATCGCTGCAGTGGGCGTGAGAATCAAAGCCGTGACGCCGAAAAACCGCGGCGGCGGCGGCACTGGCAGCGCTGGCGGAGGTCTTTCCGTGTTGATGAGCAATAAATTTGGGCAAAAGACTGAAATGAGGTCCTGCGCCAGGAAGGGAAATCAGGGATTTCGGGCGACGCGTGGGAAACGGGCAGCTCCGCGCTTCACGACCGGCCAATTTCCTTTTTTTCTTTTCTTTTGAAAATACTGTGAAGTTGTTCTTTCCATTTACCGAATTTCTCAGCTTTCTTATTTCCCCTCATGTCGTGAGTGCTGCAATTCCGAAATAAAGGGAAGAGTTGTCTCAAAAGGACCCGGAACAATATTGCGTTACTATCTGCACTGAGAACATCTGTTGAATGTGCTTTTTCTTTCACGTTTATTTCGTTTATTAGCGTTTATCTGAGGACCAGCTCCGAGAATTTCTGGAAATGTTTCGCTTTTCTGCCGCGCGAATGGACGTTGTCTACATTTCATAATCTTGATCTTTTCGTACATTGCATGATATTTGTGAAACAGTACTGTGAAAATTAAGTTAAGTTGTTCAGTACTGTATAAAGAACCTCCTGCTAAGGTCACGTTTTTAACCCCGGCTCCGTCGAAAAATGTGGAACCTCCGTTCTAATTTTTAGCTGGCGAAACGCAGCAAACCCTTTGACCTTTTCTCATCCGTTCTCCGGCAATTTATCTGCAGTCCATGGAAAGCAAAGGGTTCTACATGGAAGTACTGTACACTCATATTAAGATCTCTATCACTTATTCTGTTCTGATCGTGACCATTTTTAGTAATAAAAAAGTACCTATTTTCGCAGGCACACGCGTAAATCACACACTACCCATATTCCCCTTATGTGACCAA
Organism: Notodromas monacha; assembly: GCA_905338405.1. Classification (NCBI taxonomy): domain Eukaryota; kingdom Metazoa; phylum Arthropoda; class Ostracoda; order Podocopida; family Cyprididae; genus Notodromas; species Notodromas monacha. Next base: position 117,687 of record CAJPEX010000143.1, on the reverse strand, counting down.
AAGTACTGATGCGGCCAATAGGAGATGATATTGTAATACATCGTATTTTACTTCATGAAGCGATGGGGATGAAAATATGCTACTCTAATAAAAAAAGACTAACTTTTCTTATCGTATTACGAGCGTCGAACTGCAGTATGTCTTCTTGTGAGGTCTTAAATTGAGAAAAGCTTTTTTTTTCTTATCTCTTCCAAATTTTCCGGGAAAACCAGCGGGATGTACTCATTTCGCAGCTCCCTTGCGTTGTACTTTAAAAAATATATCTATGCAAATTTGTATTTCTCTCAAATTGCTTTCTCAGTCGGGGCGTGACCTGTACTGTAGTCGCATAAATGGGGTATCTCAAGTTTTCCCTCTTACTCTTTGCATTACGCTGATAGTTTCAAGTCGGGAAAGGCTCGATGTTCCGCCTTGTGCTAATCCAGGGAAGTTCCGTTTCGGATCGCAGTTCCGGGGTTTATTGGCCAAGTCTTCCGGCGGGCGATTGATTCCCACCCTCGTCATAAGTTTGGGGCCCCCTTCGTCCGTCCCTCCACCTAACCACCCCCCCCCCTGCATTTACTTCTTACGTTTTATTTTTATTATTTTCCTGCAACGTCTGCTTACTTGTTGGTCTGGCAACAACGAAGCCTGCCGAGGCCACGTTACCAACAATTGCTTCATCCAGCAATTTTTTCCCTAATCGCTCCTTGTGACTTAATAACTGCTCTCGTGCGTTGTTGCTAAACGGTCCGACTTATCACTACCGTGTCTAGCAGCATAATATAGCATGTTCTAAACCCTAGTGAACACTTGGTTGTAATTTCCTGGCGTAGTTCGTGCATTGCTGATAATTCCACAGTTTTCGCCACTGCTTTTGTGATCCACGAGAGAATTTTACGGTTCTTCGTAAGTTACTTGATTTATGTAGGACTGTATTTTCTGAACCGCGAACTTGGCCGAAGCACAGTTCATGCACAAGTTCTCAACGGCACATTTTCTTTGCAGAATACGCATTACGAAGAAATAAAATGAAAGGATGAAATATTGTCGTGTCATTCTTTCGACGCCATCTCGGATCCCTGTTACTTGAGAACATTGAAACGAATTTCGAGTGACGAATTCTGAGGAAGTGTTACGAGACTCCATTAGTTAGTTGACCCGTGTGTCATTTTCTGTCTCGTCTCGACATTGAGATGCATCGTAGGGTTCAAATATGAAAATAAAAAAAAAACGAAACGAAGAGAAAGATTCCTACTTAGTATTGTCTCGGAGTACCCGTTCACTTCAGTACACGATGTCTGCAGTACTGGACAGAGTCCATTCCTCTCTCCGTAGTGTTGTCTTGTGCATTGGCCTCTTCTTGTCTCTTCGTATCATTTTTTTTCTAGTATGTTCTGAATTTTTTTATGCGGGCGTATCAATTTTTTACGCGTTTGCGTCGCTTTCGAGACGATGCAGTTTTATTCAAAAGGAAACCAGCGAGGGACTTACGGAATGGGACACGAGAAATAAAACCAGGGAAGAGGTGGAAAAAAACACCGGATATTACGGGTGACCGAAGGCTAGGAATTCCGGGGAAATCTCAGCGGATGTTCATCCTCGAGTCTTGAGCGCTGGAATTTGAAGAAAGTCGTGGTTTTGCTGTACTGTACTCCACTTTTCTTCGTGCTTCACGCTTTGTAGTATATCGTGTGGGAATGACGTTACAGTTTTACGGATTTGTACTAACCGTATTTACTACCCTCAACAAAAAAGGAGTGAAAGAAACGATGCACGAGTATCAAACGAATATGCTGTTCAAAAGATTTATTCTGCATTTGTTCTGAGCGTTTGTTGTGAAGGAGCATGTGGTACATGGGTAAATACAGTAAATCTCCAATCTTATTGCTCTTCTAAAGTCCGGCGTTTCGTTGAACCTTTTCTGTGAAGTACGCGATGATTACGATCTTAAATTAATGCTTTCGGAAATACTGTACATTATTTCAAGGACATTCTGCTTCATTAGCGAATAATGAGTACCAAAAGTGTTTCACGACGGCATTATCATTTCGTAGGTGGGAGAATTTCAATTGGATTCTGTCCAGAAAAATCAAAAGATCGGGAATTGCTCGTAGCAAAGTGCCATGAAACGAAAAGCATACCAAAAAAAAAAAGAACTTGAAGCAATTCTTGGGATAATTACCGAACATTCTGAAGTTGAAGTAACTGAACCATTTATCTTTTCAAACAATTGAAATCGTATAATTTCTTTAGAACCCGATGCGAAAGTTTCCAATGTGCCCTTGAACTAAAGCCAAATCCTTGCGCTAAAATCTATAGGCAGATTACGGCAATCAGTCAACACTTCAGTAAACAATCTGCGTAACTGATGAACATGTTTTGACTTCGTGGGTGCACAGTTTTTTATTTTTATTTTTCATAAATCTCTTTATGTGGATTAGGCCAGGAAAAAATCGCAAAATGCTCCTTCAGATCATTATTTATTCGTCCCGTGTATTTCTGTGAATGCGACCAAGTTCGCGATACGGTTAGTCGTATTCACTAAGGGGCTCTTTTGGGGGAAATTAGTCTTAGTTTTTGCTCTAGAATGTTGTACTTTGTGTGTCAACCGGGGTAATGCCCTTTTTTTATATCCCGAATCCTGCAGCAGCAGCTGTTCCTGAAGTTGGCTCATCTGTGGAAAAGGCAACATAAAAAGAGCGTAGCGGGAAAAAATTGCCCTCTTTATCTGGGGAACGGAACGATATGTTTTTGAAAGTTGCTGTCATCGCGAGAAAATTTATATCATGTTGGCCACCGCCGTTTAGCACGTTTTTTATGGCTCGGTTTTTTTTCGCGACGTTTGTTTGCGGAAAATGCTGTGGGCTCAGTTTTACTGCAGGTGTAATAAACACGCCAGCATCAACGACCAACTCCCCCTCTCTAACTGTTTATGGGTTCTCGTTTGATTTTTCTCCTGAACTATTTGATGGGACAGGTATAAATCTCTTGACTCGGACGATGTTTGCTGTTTAATTGTTCGAGCAATCATCCTTCCCATGCAGGAACTTTTCTTGGCGTAATGTCAGCGAACAGAGAGTTTTTAACGACTGCATTGCCTTTCAAGTAACCGGACCGGACTTGGTCGATTAACAGCAAAGTTAATTGTTAGACGGGGGAAGTGGAATCCGAATTTTTTCTCTCTGTCGCGGATGTTCGTGATCTTACCTTTTTTTTTGCGACGGTTGTTGGAATTCCGAGACAAAAGGTGGCCATTTCCCCCTTTCATTTCGCATCCCCCCTTTTTTTGTCGGGTCTCTACTCGAGATTCAGACGTTCAGCCGAGTGAGAATCGGTTTCTTGATAGTTCCATGAAAGACCATCAGCATCCATGTGTAACTAATTGAGAATGATCACAATCCCCTTTTTTTTTCTGGCGACTGAGTTATCCTTCAGGGCAGATCGTAGAAAATGCCATAAGTTTTTTCCCCCTGCAGCATCGCTGTTAACGCCGTTTTTTGTCTTGCTCCCATCGAAAAAAATAACGAAATTGGGGCTCGAAAGACGCATAGTATGATTTCATGCAATAAAACGTCGTTTATGGTGTTATGTTCGGAGGTATTTCCACGAAAACTGTGTTTATCATGACGCGGAAACCGTGAAAGACTGTTGCCGTTGTTGGATACGGAAGAACGCCGCGATTAACTGGATTACCACGTCTCCAACCGATCACACAGTAGTTCGTTAATTTAAAGTACAGTAGTTCGTTCTTAGTATAAAATTATATGCAGAATTGAAATCACGGAGTCCATAATAAATTCTAGAAATATTCCCTGATAGATCCGGCTCCCGACTTCGCGGACAATTCAGCGAAGAAACCTTGTTTGCGATTGGTTAAAACTATCCTTATGTTTCCTCCCGTGCAACACATTTTGTTCGGTTGATTTATAATTTGAATCAAGATATCAAACTTAATTTGGTCATAGAGAAAGTTATATGAGTTGCATTCTGAAGAGCATTACGTGAATTACTGTACACTTATCATTCTAACCAAGTTTTTCGTGGGTGAAATGCTCACAGAAATGACCCCTATTCTGAAGAAGTCTAGAAGTTTGGGAAACAATTGCTTGAAACAGGAAATTAAAGCAATTACATTTGACCGTGAATTGACGGAAGAAATTGTCGAGGATCCCACATTTTTCCTGCTCTTTCACTACTGTTTCTGTCTCTTATCGTGGAGTCGTGAACACATGCCAATTTACTTTTTCCTTTTTGATGTGAAATGTTCGTGTTGTAAAACGCAATACACAGGGCAGAAGATCGATCGCGGTTTTTACGGTTGTTCGAAAATTAGTTACACGGAAATATTGATCATCTGGACTCAATTCAAATGAGGATGTGTTATCTCTTATTATTTTTTTATTGTCAGGGGTTCCAGGGAATAATTTGACCCGGAATCCAGGTGACATACACACAGTGAAAGTAATAATTTCGGACGCGGTATTCATGAGCTTGCTCGCGCGAGTGAGTCGACAGCATTAATAACCGATGGGGTTCGGTATGAAATGTGTGTCCCAAATTTGCTGGTGTCGTTGTCGCGGAGATATCCGGGAATCGGTTCCGGTGCACCCCGTAAAGTTGATAACGAGCTTCCTGCACGTCCGGTGCGGGTCATGTATGTCAAGCAACCACACGAAAAGGGAAGGAAAAAAAAAACCTGTTGACGCACAGTGCCCAGGAAACAAATCTTTTTCGCTGACTTCTCGCAACATACACATGATCGGTTGCTCGACGGTACTCCTGTTGCTGTTTTTCTTCCGGGGGCCCCCAGTGTGCATTAGGTGGGCGGCACGTGGTGTTAGGGGTTCGAGCTGCCTGGCTGCATTGCCGTGGTGTCAGCTCGGTATAAAGAAATTGCATTGTTTTCCCTCGTGGCTTTGTGTCGCGCGGTTGTCAAACAAATTTCCGGCATCGACTGGGCGTTTGTGTTCCTCCAACTCGGGAGTTATTATCTTTTTCCGGGGGCCGCTACGGGAGGAAAAAGAGACACGGGGACCTCGCAAAGTTCACGACACGTAGCTTTTTAATACATAAATGAAAAGAAGCAAAAATCAAAGAATGAAGAAAATAATGAAGGTCAAATATATTCCGGTTCGCATACAGTATTTTTCGAAAAAATGTTGATGCTTCGAGGTTTACTTCCGATCTATTTCGGGATCACGAGTGGCACAGGATTAAAACAAAACTTGAGAAAAAAATCCGGAATACCGTGCATTGTTTTTGTAATTGTGCCATTTGAAAGAGAGGGGTTATTCTGAAAGCAGGTGCGGCACTAAAGATCCAATGTCTCATCGCTAGAAAATCGTATTTTTTTAAGCATCAAAAATTTAAAAAATTGAATCAAGATGGCCGAGAAACTTTCTCAGTCTTGCCTCACTATCACGGTCCTATTTTCACAGTGATTACAGAAATACGCACGTCGAGTTGATCGGAAATCTTGAAAAAGAAACGTTTCCTCATTGTAACTTGAGAATATCTGCATCTCCCCTCAGTCTGCTAAAATTTATTCAGGAAATTGAGTGCCCGAGCAGCGGAGATCGGATATTAACGACTCAGGAAATTGCGTCCCGTGTGTACAATTCGTTTGAAATTCCAACGAACATTTCTCCTAGTTGTGGAATTGCAGCAGTCAAGTCCGACCAAGAGGAAGTGTCGAATATCCTCTTCCTCAATCTCACTCACGATCACAACTGGTTTTATTTTTCATCTCTCATTCGAAAATCCTGGGCAATAAAGGAATCTAATCGGGTTCTACTGATGAATTTTCGCCGAGTCGATGCGAGTGCCTTAATTAACCAGATTTCTCCGCATCCTATGGATTTTTTTAATCATTGAACAGACTTCCCCCCGGCGATTGTATATTGTGCTTTTTGGAGTATCAGCGAGAGTTCGGTCATTTATGTGCGAAACCGTTGCTATTTCTCTCTTACCTTTCACCTGTGATTCCACTCGCCTATTATTCTGTTGCAGTTCTTCGTTTTGGGAACACGAATATCGGAATATTCACAGAATACGCTGATGGTGGTTGTCAATCGCGAGTTTTTGAAGTCTGTTGACCGTCAAGCGAATTCTCGCATTGGAATTAGTAATAATGATCAAAGTTTCGTTCATTTTGAATCAATTGTCATATTCATTGCTCATATTCTCTGATTTCCGTAAATTTTAGTCGCATCCTCTTGAAATGGTCTGTTTCTTCGAAACTTTTCGTCGTTCCCCAGGTGTTGGCCGATTGAAAAAAAATTGACAAGGGAAGCACCCGGAGAACAGAGGTTTTGATTGTCTCTTCCCCTGCCATTTTTTTGTGGAAGCTTTCTTGGCGAGTGAGGAGAGGAAATGATGCCAGTGTCATGGGGGCATCCCTAGGGCACCCTCATCGGTGTCGCTTCTCATATCGGCGCTTGTGATGACTGCGAATGCAAGTTTATCCTGCGGGCGGTCGAATATGAATTGAAAGAAAAATAAAATGAGATAAAAAACAAAACAAAAAAACGGAGGAAACCATTGAGGTGAGGTGGGGGGAAAAGAAACAACAACCAGGGTGCTTGTGCATGAATAAGCGAAAAAGACAAGGCGGTGACATCCCCGCTGACTTCGGGGTCTCGTTTTCTCTCGGTTTTGGGCATTATGGTTGTCGTTGTCGAACTTGTACTGGGGCTTGGGTGAAAGCGATTAATGGACTGGCCAGCGGTTAGACCCCAGGTGAAGATCCCGGTGCCGATAATCGATCGACCCCGAGGGAAATTAAAACGTTATCTGCATTTTTTCCTATGGGGCTGGTTGAACGCCGGTCTCTGCCGCTTGCGTCCTCTTATTGCTGACTAATGTCTTTCCAATTGCTGGTCAGCGGGAAGCCGAGGGGGGGAGGAGAGGTGAAATTTATGATCCACTGTCGTCATTGTCGCAGAGACTGCGTCGCTCAGCCAAAAATGATGGAGAAGGGGGGAGGAGAGGAAAGGCTGAAAGAAAGGAAGGAAAAATTCTTGGTTCCCATGGCGTGCGTGGTTTTCGCGTGCGCTTCTCCCAAACCCCCCCCCCTCTTTTCCTTTATATTCAAATCAACTATGGGAATCCGTGGGGGAGGAAACAGCCAGTCGAGGCGGTTGAAGGTGAGCCCACTTCATTCGCGCCCCCGTCAATTAGAAGAAAATGTTGGTGTTGCTATACTCTATAAGAGACAGCAGACGCCGCGACGGGTTTGGTGGAAAGTTTTCCTCGTTAGTGATCTCTGCCAGCTGTTCACTTGCGTTCCCTGGAGGCGGATTCCTTTGGGAAGAACCAAGGTTTTAAGCTTTGGTTGGGTTTCGGCAGTTCATAAGCCGCACGATTGAACCGATCCTTCGTGAGGGGGAAAAATAAAGGTGTGTTTACTTTCAAGTCCACCCGTCATGGAATTCTCTAGTTTTGATGCATACTTATTATCAATCTTATGAAACCTAGGGTGCTTATAAATCAAAATTGAAGGTTAAAACATCCAGGCAAGTGGATGACGTAGAAAAAATGAGCATCCCAACGCCTTCGGAATGAAGTTTTCCTCTCCCCAATTTATATAGGCCTTGGTGACGAAACCTCGAAAAATTGTGCCTCCTTTCATTGCGATTCGTCTAATAATCTAGTTGAAGCCCAGCCGCCATAAAGTTCTTTAATTTTGATTAATTAAAAGGGTCTACGCCATTTTTTCAATTTTGATGGATAACGATCAAAATTGGCATCGTCTGAAAAGGAGGCTCATAAAAAATAGTATCCCTCCGGCCTCAGAACGCATTTCTCTTGTCCTAATTTAGCTAGCCTTAAAAAATAACTTGGTCTGAGATTTTGTCGGCTTTAATTAATGTGGTATCAGTTCCGAGAAAATTTTTAAAGTAAACGATTTTTTTATGTCTCTTTTGACCGAAGAGGAGCAGAGTTTTACCACCATGATGATATTTTCTTGAGTAGAAAGTAAACTTTTGAAAATTTTTATCGCCGTCTTAATAAGAAGGCAGTAGATGATTTTAAGAAATGCTCAGAGGTCTCTTGAATCGCGGCGTCGTTTTGCTTGACTGATGGTTTGGCTATTTATTAAAAATATACGTTAAAATAAAAATTTCGTGCAAACAACTTCAACCCGGACTGGAAAGAACATTGACCGAGAGAGGGATTTTCTTTCAATTTTTCGAGTAACCGCTCTAGTTATCCGAATGTGATCGCAACGTGCGTTGATTTGACGTCCTTTCTTAACACGATCGATTAGAATCTATTATGTTATGTAATTATTGCAGGCTAGGTTTTCTTCTTTGTCCATCCTTTTCACGTTTTCTGAGATTTATGGCCGCAAGTGTTTTTGGGATCGGCAATTTGCGATCAATCTTTTGACGTTTCCTTGCCTCGTCAAATCCCGGGTCCCTGTGAGAGGTTGGCGGGCTCCTGTCGTGTTAATTTGTCGGAAATTTCATGATTGATCCTTTAGTTACCGGCTCGTCCTCCGCCAGCTGTGAAATTCGTGTTTGTTTTCCCCTCATATTGTTTCTTCCTCGCCCATCCCGCCGCGCGATGCCCTCGTGCGGTCTGGTGCGTGTACCAGACGATAATTGCTGAATTTCCTCACCTTCCGAGCGCCATTTCCCCCCCCCCCCCCCGCGTTTTTCACCTCCCCTGAATTGTTACTGTTGCTGTGAAGGACTGGAACGCGAGGCAGACGACACGCGATGTGCATTCTAGCTTCCTGCGACGGAAAATGTTCTCTCGTCGAGGCCGTTTCAATCCGTCGTGAGTCTATATCTCTCTCTCTCTCATTTTCCACATCCGCCGTGTGGAAACTGGGTCTAGGAATTCATTTCCCATGATGCTCAGAGGGGTTTTAGTCTCTGAAAGAGGAGGAGGGGGGATTTTGATCAGCGGGTTGCGTAACGCAGCAGCGGCAGTAACCCGTGGGACCATCTGCCCGTGGTGCTTTTCCAAGAGACGTTTCTGCATAGTGAACACGGGTTAGTTGGGAAGCTTTTATATATGTGCTTGGAAACCTGTACCGAATCCCTTACTTATGCTAACGAAGGTTTTATAAGCGCTTGAACCTCTCGTGCGATTTCATTTACGGAGCGAAGGGAAAAGCTGGGACGGTTTGAAATGATGCGCTTTGAGATGATTCACGTGGTAGTGTTTAAGAGCGGAACCCGTATCATTTGTTTGCGTTGCTTCACATTGAAGCTTCTTTTTTTTCAGTGTTGTCGCATGTACGTATCCGACGATGACTTCGTAAAGGAAGTTTCTTTTTCCCCCTATGAAATCGAGCTTTTCATGACGCAGGGTGTCATGTGCAGGGGAAACGCCGCGACGAAAGCAACAACTGTCGGTGTCTTGAGACAGAGCCCCGTATGCAGCTGGCTTCTGTCAATCTTTTTCCCTCGGCTTGTGTCAACAAAAGGTTGCCTGGGGATGGTTCTGAATCGAAGTTAAGTTACAGTTTATCTCTCGTGGGTTTTATCAATGCGTGTTTGCGGAAAACTTGGTTTGGAAGGGGCCAGCTTGAAGCGGTTCGGAAGTTTCCTCTTACCGCTCTTTTTGTGCGAGGAGGAAAAATATGATCCCAGTCGGTACGGAGGTTATGAAAATTTTGCAAGTTTCGCTTCCCGGAAAGGGTTTATTCGCGTTATGTATTTTAAAATGCTAGTATCGAAAAATTTCGTAGGAAAAGAAATTATAAAGCAAGCTGTTGTCCATCATTATTTCGCTTTTCGGATCGCTAGACAAAGGGGAAGAAAAACCCGAAGTTGAACTTCATCAGAAGTGGAAGTAGCCTTTTCTGATTAGGCTCGAACTTCAGCCTTGAAACGATTTTACGTGAAGGTTACACGAACGCGATAATTTTGCACCCACTTGTTGGTACAAGTAAATTATTTCAGTTCCTGGATTGTAAATTTTCCAGTACAATCGCAAACTTCTATAAATTTCTGCACTCGTACGTCTATTGACAGTGCAGTACAGTACTTCTCTCGTGAATGAGGGACCAGATGGACTTGTTTCTATTTCTGTTCATTCATCAGAAGGCTGTAACCTTTCGGAACACGGAAATGAAAATCCTCGTACTTGATCAGAAAATATATTTCTCTCTTTCCGAGAAAATCAAAGAATCTACTGAATATGTCGTGCCTACGTTTCTTTGTATCGTACTCCAGTTATTATATTTTGAATAGCCTGAATTTTTATTGAACTTTTCAAATATGAAAGTCTCGATCCTTGTAAAAGTTAATCAAGATTTCAATGTCTTCGTGTTTCTCCAATCCTTATGAAGTTTCTAATTGGAAGGTACATGCGTGCGACTCCTTTGTTATACAGTATCTTGACGTCGGTGATACTGTATTGCACTGGGGGAAGTTCAAATTTCCATTCTCGTTGTTGCTACTTCTGTCTTGCCAGAGTATTCGAGTGAGACGAGCGATCGAATCTTGACCGGGCTAGCTTTTACTTACCAGATGATCTTGATAAGTTTAGCGAAATGTACGTAGTCTATTAATTAACCTGAACTAGGCTGTTCTACAGCTTTCGGTCGAGGTGCCCGCTGGTAACACTGAAGCAGCTCGACTCAGACGGTTGCCCGTTTTCGTCTGCGTCCGGAAGCGTTTGTTCTTTCTCTTGCGGTTTACGGCGCTTTTTTCCCATGATTCTCCGCTTTACGGTGTTGTTCCTCGGAACACGGGATGCAAGAGTCCTGTGGTAACAGCCTCGGAATGAAGTCGAGACAGAATACCAAGCTCGCTTAAAACTTCTTCCGCCGTGGCGGCGGCGGCGATCTTCCGCGTCCTTCAATATTTTAGTTATTCGGTGGCCCGAGCGTTGATTCTTTTTTTTTTCTGGGAAGGTGGCGGCAGGTAACGCACGTCACCTTCCCTACACTTGCATTCGAGTATGGTGAAAGAGAGAAAAAAGAAATGCACGCGGGTGCTTCCTTCCGTCAGCGGAATGCTAGCAAAACGCGACGCTGTTGCATTGAATGCGCATCAACCGGAACCGTCTTTTGATTGAACATGCGCAAGTCGGGATCTCGGTTCTCGCCATGTCCGACGACGTTCGAGGACGTGCTGGTAATAAATTTCGTTCGCCTCCCGAATCTCTTGGACTTGTCCATTCCGTTCTGGGAAAGTACGAAGGTTGATGTATAAGTTTCCGTATTTTTCTTCCCTTTGCCGAAGTCCTGCCGGATAAATGACTGCGGACTTTATTTTCACGAGATGTGCAAATTAAACCATTTCTATTTCATTGTTACTGTGTTCGCTCTCTCAGGTTTTCGTGGAGGGAATACGACTGATGGAAATAGCGTCATCACTGTTGAAAAATAAATGTGGCATGTCGCGTGTTGTTATTGGATTCGCACGTTGTCGAAGTATCATGAGGTTTTCAAAGTAGTATATAAAAATATTCTACTCCATGACAGAAGTTCCCAAATAGGTCTTCCATGTTCTTTCGCGAAAATGGTTTGATCTTGGTAGTTTTTCTTTTTCGTGATGCAGAAAGTTGGGGTTTTCGTGAAATATGTATAGTAGTTTTTGCGCAAAAAGTCGGGGCTGTGATTGAGGAAAATCGATGATGCGAAAGATTCGAAGAACTTTTATTTAAGGTACTGCAGTGAAAATCTTGTGAACTTCAGGATTATTTTTCACGTGAAACGTGTCTATTTTTTCCGTCACAACTCCCGTACAGTACGGTATTAAAAACTGGAATTTTTCACGACTCGGAATCATGGCCGTTTTACTCCCGTAAACACGATGCTATCTGTGTGACGTCGGGAAACTTGGACTCGCGGACGACAAGGGAAAATCACGAATTTTTTCCACGAACCCGTCGTCTGATTATCACATTTTGCCCGAGATTTTCGTCAAGTTTTACTTGAATACTGTAGTTAAATGAAAGGATACGACATTTTCCGTGTTAATTACCCCCCATTATGCATGTCTGGTTTACTCGGTATCCTTCGCCGGCGCAAAGTTGCCGTGGACGATTTCAGAAATTACAGTTATCTTGATGTCCGATCTGTCGTTCCTTGCTTGAGATTTTGTTGACATCCATGGCGTTTTTTTGCCACATTCTCACCGATTACATCGTAGGTACTGCGAAGCGTTTCGAGAAATCGGAAGTAATTAAGCGCATCTGGCGGATAATTAGACGGAGCAGTAGTTTTTTGCCACATCCCCGCTAAATTGATCGCGGGTACTTGCGACTATTCTCCGAGATGCGTTAGGGGAAGCAAATCGAGAAACAGCTTGCGATAATTGGAGGAAGTAATTTGTGGGATTTGGTTCGGTTTTTGGCCGTTCCTTCTAAAATCGAGGGACTCAGGATCAGCGTTTCGTGACATCGGGAAGAAGTTACCCCGGCATTGCTAATTAATGCCTGGGGCTCTGCACAAATTACGCTAGTTATCCAAATTGGTAGGAGGAGTTAATTCGTCGTGTTTGAAAAGCGATGTCAGCACTGACAAGGGCGGCACTTGAGAGGAAATTGATGTTATTCACCGCGTTCAGATTTGTCACGCGATGTGTTCGCCTGGTGAATGGCAAAAATGAAAAAAAAGTGAAAAAAGATAAGACGAGAACCAAGTCTCGCGGTTGCGTTTGATCCTGAAAAAAATACTTCCGGCTGCTGTGCAGTGTTGGTTTGTCTTTTATGATGTCCTCTTTTCAAAGTTGACTTTTCGCAACTTTGAATCTACTGTACGTGTAGTTTCAACGAAAACTACTTCGTATCTTGTCTAATTTCTTCTGATGCACAGTACGTTATCTCCGAAACCAATTTTGACCAACATTAGTTGAGAATTGCATATCGATTTTCACCACGTTAATCTATTGACTATTACTCTAGAGTCTAGACGGTTATCTTTCTTCATGATACTTCGTTTTTCAAGTACTTTTGTCCTTGGTCAATTTAGATTGCGAAATGTGGAAACTACGTCTTTGAAAGCTTTCAAAATCAAAAATAGTTTCTGTGATTGCTGACGCAACCTTTTAAAATTGAGTTTTTTTTAGAATAAATTTATGTTCACCTCGGTAGTTTCGTGTTAATCCTAGATGAGGGATACGTTCCGAAAAAAAAACTGGCCATTTCCCTATAGCTCTGAAATTATGTTCGATTCACGTACTTATAGTCGGAGTAAGAAAGCCGGAGTAATTAGTTTTTAGTTATCGGATTCATTAGTTATTCGTTAGCTTTTTTAATTAATCGTCGTGGGTTTTTTGACGATTAGAAATTAATTTTTTGATCAGAAGTACGTTCGCCTCCTCTTTCTCATCATTCCGGATGAGCTGAACTTTCGCGTAAATGACGATGTGTGCCTGACGATGAGTGTCAATCACAAACCCCTGGTGCTTCGGTCAAGTACTGTATAGATATTTCGGAGGAATAAGAGGAAAAACACACGTACGTCGGAAATTGATTGCGCCGAAGCAAATGGAGTGGGGAGGAATAAAATTGAGGGAAATCCGGTGGGCTGTGTTTACACGACTGGCATTAATTTGTCCAGTATCACCTAGGCCGATCGAATTCGCGTGAGATGAGCTGCCGTGTTGGCCTGGACGCGCGGCGATCGAACCGATTACAGTAATCGGGCCCGGCTTCCGCTATTTTATTTATTATTTAATTTTCCCCTCACCCGATCGCGCGCGTGGTTCACGTGCGCCGCCGCCGCTACCGCCACCGCCGCCGCCGTTGCTGCTGCTGCCGTCGTCCCGTGGCGATGGAAGCATTTGTGGCCGGAAATGATAGGTCGCGAAGTGGTCCCTAAAAATTTCACCACTCATTTACTTGCAGTACGCTTTCCGTCATTTCCTCTCGATCCTTCTCAAGCGCCTCGTGTTCTGTCTAAAATTATTAAAATCTCTCGTGGTACTTGATGATTGAACTTTTTTTGCAGCGTCCTCGGATGAATTATTTTGAAGGATTCCGATACAGGAATGGCGGTACCTGAAGAACAGTTGCATTGATTCAGGAGTGGGCCTAAGTTCACTTTCAATTTGTTTATTTTATTGCACTGCAGCCATGGCTTGGCAATCAATTTTTCGCAATTCGTCATTTATGAACAACCTTGATATCAAGAATTATAGTCTTGAGATTTTCAACTTATTCAAAACAGTGTACTGCACTTCGAAAATTCATTGGCGCTGGTAAACCATATACTGTATGCGGTACAGTAATCGTACTGTGCATGGGGTGCTATCTCAACTTTTTTTAACCTCCTTCCTGAATGAGCAAAAAGTTTCGATTCAATCACGAAATGATAAACTGGGGTTCTGTGAGCTTCATGTCCATTTCCATTAACTTCCAATAGACTACAGTAAGTGAAACAAAATTTTACTACGGAGACTGGAAACTTGAAGCCGTGAATCAGGTTCCCTGTCATTTTTCTATGGGGCCTTGTTCGATGAATGCCGAAAAAAAATATTCTGGCGACGGTTTCCACTGGTATTTCATGCAGTTTTCTTATGCATGTACAGTACAAGGATTTAATAAAAAATTCAAGTTATTCTGAAACAGAGTTCATGACTTCATCTGACCGAACTTGTCGGGTTTCCTTCCATATTTTCGCTTTGCTATGGAACTGGTATCGTCCTGGTGATTTAAAAGTGTTTGAAGAATTGTAACGTACTGTACGTTATTTCTCAGTTTTTTTTTCTGTAACGCAGTAAAGTAACGTCTTCCAGTTGTGTTCATCCTCTGGAAATGGACAGGATTCAGTCCCAAGCAATTTCCGAAGCGCCGTCTTCGTTTTTTTTTTTTAAATTCGGGATTCAATGGAATTAGTCGAGAGTTTCGATAGTTCGATAAGACAGTTGAGAAGTACAGTATTTCGCGGTCCAGCGTGTCTGTCGACAATAAGGCCTCATTATTCGTACTCATCCTGCGAGCGTCGCTTTGTGTATATATATTTTTTTCGGTGTTTCTTCCGAGTCTCGATTTTTGTTTTCCGAGTGCGGGAATGAAGTTGCTGCTGCTGATGATGATGGAAAACTGGAAAGAAAACGAGGGCCGTTTAGACATCGGCGACAGAGGAAAGCTGGGCGCCCGAGGGATGCGACAGGTATGCTGACGGAACAGAAATTAGGGAGCGGGTCTTGGGAGACCGACGGGAAATTTGTGTCGAGCAGCGGCTCGAGACATTGCCTCGGGTGATGGATCTGCGGTAGCCGCGGAGAAATACACGGGCATTCTCCCGAGTCCGTCTAGGTTGTTGTTTCGTCTGGTTTTCTTTTCCTGCCGATCATGGGTTTTCTCTAAAATATTGTTAGTCGCCGTCAAATTAAAAAAAAATATCGACGTTGGTTGATTTTTCGAAAAACATTCATCCCGATACGAACGGATTACGTTTTGAGATGCACTCGGAAGTTATTTCAAGGACATATCATGAAGAAGTTTTGAGAAAACTTGCGATTATGACCATGTACAGTATCTCCCAACGTGGGGTGGAATATTGCCGAAGACTTCACTACGACTCTGCAAGCCGTTTTCCAACTGTACAATATCCTTCAATGCAGTACAGTACTGTAGTTTTATTTTCAGTGAGATTTTCGCAGTTCAACTGAAGCTCCAGTTTTTTTTTTCAAGCTTCACGAGGAAAATCACTAGCGTAGTGAGTCTCACCCAAAAATCTTCTAGCAGCTGTCATGAAATACGAGGCTATGTTTTGAATAATTTTGCAATTTGATCTTGGTTTAGTTGCTTCTACGGACACTTCTGAAAGTCGTATAAAGCGAGCGCACCCACGCCTTCCTGCAGGAAATTCTCTCGTTGCTCAAGACATATTCACGGATATTTTTCCGGAACAGCTTTCTTCGCAGGCCGACAAAATACTGGAAATGGGTAGTTGTGTTTTATCCAAGTGCAATGGCGATTTGTGGAGGGGATTTGCGAGACTTTGAGGAACCCCTCGTATTTTCTTCGTCGTCGTAGTCCTCCCCCTCACGTTCATGTGTAGTAGGACATATTTTCCTCTCCTCCTGTTGTGGCGTTATGCACCACGATGCGAATGCTTTTCCTTGGGAGAAAGAGACCGAAAAAAGAAAGAAAAGAAACCTCACTGGTTTGCATTTCCGCTCGCATCTCATTATTTCGGTTCGTCGCACCGGGGGATGACAGGAAGTCGGAATTACGTCTGACACCCAGCCGAAGCGAGGAGCGCGCGCGTCCTTGGCAGTACTGTATCACCGGCTCCCATTATTATCAATTCATTATGCTGTGACACCCCCTTTGATTGAATACAATGGGCACGTCGTTCTGAGAACCGTAACTAAACCAGTGTTCTTTTTTTATTTTTGCCTTTGGAGATTCTTTATTGTACAGTACTTATACCTCTCGAGCTTTTTATCGGGGCAATTATAGACCTCTTGGCATTGAATCGGGGCCATTATAAGGATAAAAATGGGTCATGGAAACACGTTTTTTCCCCTCGTTCGTCCGGTCCTACTGAAAGTTGGCTTGCGCAGCATACAGTATTCGAAGCGTGAAAATGTGAACGGTGGGCAAAAACGGAGAAGTCAATTCCCCGACATCACTTCGAAATATGAATATTGTGTGTACCTGCTTGCGGAATATGCCAAGTTTTCAATAATTGTGAACACCTTTAATTCATAACAGAGGATCTGCTGGACGAATATTGATATTTTGGTGGGTATATTTTCTTCGGAATGGCTGGAAGACACGGCTATGTGTTCGGTTGTCATTCACGCAGTGTGGCTTAGCGGATTCGAACTATTTTTCCAACGACAATTATTCAAAAATTGAGCTTCGAAGAACTTAAAGGTGCGAAAATTAAAGCAGTTCAAAAGTATCGATTGATCTAGAATTCGTGTTGTATTTGTTTTATTATGGTTACTGTGGCCATTATAAATCAATCTTTCTTAGAAATTCTTATTTTACGCATAACGATTAACTGAAAACGGAATACGTTATAGTTTCAAATCTTTACCTTCAGTGGATATTTCACGCAAAAATCAATGATGTTCTTTTTAAATAGATACAGTATGTACAAAACATGTATATTCACACCACAAGTTGGAGCATCCTGGGGGTTTTCTTCGTTCATTCGCATTTCCCTGTTGGTTGGCTGAAGAAGAAAGGAACACAACTTTCTCAGTGAACTTGGATTGATTAGTTCATAAAATGTTCAGTAACTTCAGTGCGGCAACGTGCTAATCCGTTGGTTGGTGTACTATTGGATCTCACACTCAGCGTCAAAAAGGGAAAGTAAATCGAAGCCAGCTGTAGTCAAGTCTTTTAATTTGTGTCAAGTTTTTCTCCTCTTTGATCGAATAGAAGTGGTTCGTCATTACGGCTGTTTCAGACGTAGGTAATGAGTATTAAAGTCACAGTTGCCGCCGTCTCTCTCACTTGTGAATGTTCCATGTATTTATTATTCCGATAACAAGTTGGTCAGATTCGATATTAAGTGAAGAAAATGTTACGTCACCACGACGGGATGCTCGTAATCTGTTGCCCCTGTTGCTAGGGAAGCCGTTTCGTGGTTGTGGTAAGAATTGGGTAGGTTTGCCTAGACACGTTTCCATCCACTGGCCGCCAAAAGGCCCGAACAAATTGGCGGGTTTTGGTCACCGAGGTTTCCGCGGCTCAAGTGCGACTATGTTATTTGACTACAACTGTGAACGGAGTCGTGGGAAAGTGGGATTTTTGCCGCGTGATCTCCTGTCGTCCTTTCCATGGACCCGTCAATCTTCCCGGAATATAAAGACTGCATCAAAAAAAAGAGAGAAAAAACCCCACAGGTCGCTCAAAGTCGGAAAACCCCTCGACGAAGTCGTCGTCTGGCAGATCGGCCGGTTGAAAGTCGGGGCGGTTCGCGTGGGGGTTTATTTTTTTTGCCGCCGTTTTTCTGATTTTGGGGTTTATGGGTCTTTATTGCTGCAGCTTACCCACGACCTGCGCCAGAACTGGGCCGGACCCACTAATCCAGTTTGTGCACGGGCTCTTTTTCGGCTCGAGTCTGCGAAAGCCACGGGCACGGTTTACGGTCAGACGGAATGATTTTCACTCTGGCCCCGGGGATTATAAAAACGGCGGCGCTTTTTTTTCCTTCGTGCATCCCGTCGGGGGGAATATTTTCTAGTGGGGCTTCGAGGGCTAAAGTCGTAGATTGCTTCGCCGACGCATTGTTTCATACCCTGGGCGCCGTAATGCTGTTCCTGTCTCACCCCCGCAAAAAAAAAGTGAATGAATCTGAATGCACTACATTTGTATAAAGTTCGTAAAAACCCTGACCAGTTTCCCCTGGGTAAATTGTTCTTCGCTTAGTCGACGGTGTCGATTTCTGTTTTTTCTATCTCCATGAAAAGAGAGATTTCTCCGAGCCCACTTGTTATTGACGGGCTTCACGGTTTTTTCACTCACCGATCCCGATCGGGAAGGTAAAGGAGCTAGCTGCTAGACGATTGAGCCCGCCAGACTGTACTTCTCTGGGAAAAGGGGAAATACTTCGGGGAAAACTTTGTTATTGAGACTCCGATTGTTTTTTTCTTACCTAGAATTTAGCGAAATTTAGGAGCAATTTCAAAACCCACATTCATTCATTCATTCATTCATTCATTCATTCAGCTTTAGACAACTGGTCATTGAATTGTGAATGGAAATGATCCCGCAGGTGAAGTACTGTATTGGGGTGAAACTACTTCGAAATGTTCTCATGCCCTGAATTGATTTCAAATGTTATAGAATTTCGCACTGAATCCGCTGAACTGTTATATGTGGAGAAAACTGCAGCAACACCATGGGAAGGAAATGAAATGGAGCCTGAATAGTCGAAGCATCTATCGTAAAATTTACATGTCCCTCGAAATTATTGATTTCAGCACTGTAATATGTATCATGGATTTGTAATAATTACATTGATGAAATTCTTGGCCAGGGCAATTTATATTTCCTCCTCACATTTTATTCATGCGAGATTTTTCTTTGGGAGTCATTGAGTCACTGCATACAGTACAGTACTTCCTGGACTCAACTCTTGGTTTTGTTTCTGGAACAAACTGCCGTGAACCAAACGGGTTACTTTACAGTACTGTGTAGGCAAGTTGAGTTTTCTCCCCAGAAAAGTTCTTCGGAAAAGACCATTGAAGGCTCAATATCGAACATGTAATTTTTTTTCTGATACTGTAGTTACAATACAGTATTTTGATGGTCTAATGGAGGATTCTAGGCCGTTGTTGGTCATGTTATGATCCATTTCATTCCCGAACGTTGATTTGATGTACCTTTTTTTGATGGGCGTCCTCACTTCGGTGCAATCGCTCGTTTCACTCTACCCTAACCGACGCATTTTCTTTCTCAATGGCTTCAATTGTGTATCCGTACGATATTTCGATGGATTTATAGTGCAAAATAGCAGCAAATCAAGGGCGATCATGGACTTCCGCCGATATTTTCGGCGTTGATTAAATACTGGCGAGACGGTCGATTAAGCAGACGGAGTCCATTCGAAACAACCGTTCCGTTGTCGACAAAACTCGTTGAGCCTGCGGAAAAAAAGAGAACCCCGGCGTTTTAGAGGACCAAAAAGAAACGACCATCACCCCAACTTCCGGTATGTCTCAGAAGTAGCTTCTTGCGCAGAAGGCAGTTGATGTTTCCGGTTCTTGCCGCGCCGGAACCACGAACAGCAGCAGCGACGGAAGCAACAGCAGCACCCTGAAGCAGCTGCTTTAGTTGTATCTCGGTGAAAAGCACTTTTTTCTATTCTAAATGCCATCCAATAATTTATATCAGCGGCTGCTTGTTCTGTGCTTTGTATGACGATACGCTTATCGGGGGTTTCTTCTTAATGGCTTCGTTAAATGCACCAGAGAATTTTAATATTCTCCTCTGAAAGCTGGGAACAAATCCGAGGCTTTTTTGTGTGCTTCAGAACAGACGTCTCAGTCACTTGGACCCAGAGTGCCCGTAAAAACTGCATTGAAATTCTTTTTCTAAGCGGCTTTTCCAGCCGGCGAAACGAGAGCGGTTGAAAAAATATTTTGTCAAATAACCGGATGCCCCGGGTTTTGTGCCGTTAAAAACTTTTCAGCTTAATTCGAGGAGAGGGACAGCTGGAATTCTTTTTCCCCCTTGGTGAAATTTGTTCCATGCGTCCCAGTTTCAATCTGCTCAAAGCAGCTTATAAGAAACTGATTTACGATCGATCCCTAGAACTCGGTACGCGTGCATCTGTTGTCACAGGTGCCCGGTGTGGGATCATAATGAAGTTACATGGCCTTCGCACGCCGCCAAAGGGGTTATTGTTGTTCGTCCAAGATGCCATACTTTACTTTTTTCTCTCTGTAAAAATGAAAACTTTTTTCAAGTGGCTCAAGCATGCGTTTTTTTTTGTTGCTCGCACGCCAAGCGTTATTTTTTCGCAGCATCGAAAGATGGATGAGTGTTGAGCATTTGGCGGTTAATCTGCGCCTGCAATTAGTTTCGGAGGAAGTGCGGTTGTGGCCGCGGATCACGAAGAAGAACTAGGCTCGCCTCCCCCCCTCTCATTTTTTGCATGCATGAAAACCCCAGGCTCTTGTCTTCTTTCAAACGTGGACAAGTGTTCACCGATTTCTGCCAAAAATTCGGCGGGGGGAGAGCGCGGGGGGGGGGGGGGCTCTTTTTGCGGTGAGCCGCAAATCTTACTGGGTTCGATTTATCATCCCTCGGCACGGAGTTCGGTTACCTGGCCCAAGGGAATTTTTTCTCCCCCCACCTGGTGTTTTTTTTATTTTTAAAAATTATGTTTCCCTCGTTGGGAGAGGAAAGAAGATGTGTCCGCAGCTGTCGCGAATGACGTAACTCGCCGGAGCGATGCTGTCGGTGTCGTCCGGATTTCCGGTGATCCGAAAAGGGGAGGTGGAAAAAACACAACAGGAAGGCATGCGTGTTGGTGTTCTGATTTGCGCACGATCGAGGAAAAAAAAAAGGAAGAGAATCTGTTCATCGAAGGTTGCTTCGTTTTAAGTCAGGCGCTGCTCTTGCTGTTTGGAATATCCGCTTGCGTGCAAAACCGCAGCACATTTTATTCATGGCGTTCACGCATTAGCCCCCTCAGCTTTCTTGTGTGGGAATAAGATACAGGCGGGATCTTCGTGGTTTTGAGCTTCTGGTGCATATCCGCCTGCTCATTTTCACCAAGTTAATATCTTCCTTTTTATTTATTTTTTGTTTGTTTTTGAATTTCGAAGTGCTAAGTTTTGAGCTATGGTGAACGCTTGGCCAGTGGCCGAATGTCCAGCAAATTCCATGCCCATATTGTTTTCGCGTGATAGCGGCTCTTTCGGGAATGTCCCTGATGCACGTCTGAAGGAGATTATTTCGTAATCGCTGAGGTTATTTCAGGGTAATTTCGGTTTGAAAAAATCGTAGCTGTGTCCACATTGATGAAAATCTGTACGTGGCCCTGAAGAAAAGTAACTCCTTCTGAATTTGAAAAGCGAGCATGAGCAGACGTCCGATGCCAATGAATGAGCTTCTCACTTTTTCACGCAATTCCTCCTCGGGCCGGTCGGAGAATACAATGCTATATCTTTCCTCATTCATCAGGTTGGGACGAAATAATTTTGCGGGAAATGAAATTGGACTACGGTGAATGAGAGTTGCGCAGTTGAAGGGCTGCATTTCTCTGCTACCCGAAATATTTCTGGAATGAAAACGAAGTACGAAAGAAAATGCTTCATAATTTGCCCGCAATGGATGCGATAATTTTTGGTAATTGTGTGGGAATGAAAGAAAGCGAAGTCATTGATTTTACGGTCGAGGTGTGAAGCAAGCGCTAGGGATTTCGTGAGCTTCGGGAAATTGCGGCGCGGTGGAAAATTGGCAGGGGTTCTGTCTTATGGGCGGATCTCCGTGGAGAAATCCCCGGGTATATGGTTATTCCGGTGGCATATCATCCACTTTTGATTACTGAATGCTCAGCTGTCACTCGAATCAGCTGTGTGCGGTTTTTATTTTTCATTCCCGGAAACAGTTGGATCCACTCGAGGGGAAAATAGTTCATGCACTGGCGATGAACTCCCTTGTTCCCTTCGGACCTCCGAAAATAACCTTCGGCTTTGATTCGAAGCTTTCTTTTTTTTCCGCCTCTGGGATTCGCCTTAGCAGTAGTTTCTAATTTTCCTAGCGGATCTCGACCCTGCAATTTGGCCGGAACTAGTTCGTCGTTTGAGATTACATGTCTGATGTGTCGGGGTGAATTAGATTCCTAAAACGCGAGAAAGGTCGGGAAAAAGGGGGGAAAAGTTGTAACCCGCCCCGGGAAACGAGATGTATACTTTCCGCCGATCTCACTCATCAACTTGTCGCGTTGAGTGACTCGTCTGAGTTTTAATTGATGGTTGCTATTTTCCTTCTGTCCAAATTCTTGCCCCCTAGCGTCAAAATTTCTGATTGCGCGGATAATTCCGTCTTGCAGGGGGGAAAATCAGGGCGAAGGTGTTTTGACGTGAGCCGTAGTTTTCCAGGTTGACGATGAAATTGACCCGGTTTTTTTCGCTCTTGTCAGACTAGGTTTTTTCAAACGAGTTACATTTTCTGCAGTCACGCGACTTCGATGAAAGCCAGTAATCTGTTGATAGCCTAATCAACTGCTGGAGTCTGTGCTACTATTCACACGAGGGACCCATTATATTCTTCATTACTTTTCGAGATCCTCTGTTGTGTTAGAATGCCTGTTTTGACTGAGCAGCGATGATCAGCTGTCATGTCAAGATTAAATACACCTGATTTTTCTCTAATTGAGAAAAAGCGGCACCTCAATAAATGAGTCAAAATTTCTACCTTTCAAAAGCTATCTTTTCATCCCCTGGAAGCGGCTCTGGGCGATTAGATAATTAAAATGCAGATACTACTGTATATGACCTTTTTTAAAAGCACGTTTTCCCTACAATCATGATAATCAACGTGATGCACACACAGCTAAGTATACGCTGCGAAGTGCCTTCTGAAAGGCGCTTATCGTATCAACAGAATTATAGACCACATTCTGACTTGTAGGCTAACTTTGTACTGTAACTGGAACAATCTAAAGGGGGAACATTCGACTAATACGCACATCCAACGCGATTATATTTTTTTTTTTAGTTTGTAAAAATTGTATGAAAATTGCAAGGAGTTGGTCCAAAATCGCGTAATTCTCAACTAGCTTGGAAGAACGACTGAGAAAACGACCTTCTTTGTTACTTTAATCAAACAAATTGTGTCGTGATTTATTTTCTCATGACCGGATTCATTTTCCTTTCCCATTAGGAAAACTGAAGTAGCAACTGAACTTTTCCGCATTTTTTGTTTTGAAGCGCGGACAGTAATCGCCTAAGAAGGATATTCAACCGGGTTTGAATTTAAATTTGCTCCATTTGACCAAATTGATTCGGGTGGTCGTCAGGTTCTGGTGACCCACGAGATCATCGCCGTGTGTGCCTCTTGAAACTCGAAAGGAAAATACTGTAACCCTGTTTCTTGGAAGAGGAAAGGGCGGAGTTGTATGAGTAACTTGCGCGGTATGAAGAATGTAAATGAACCCGAAGTGCAACCGCATTTTCCGAGACGCGATAATAACTTAGTCCCGGCCACAATTTTCCCGGAATCGCGATAAGTGACGCGTCTGATCTGCATGCGGGCGAATGCGGGTGTTCCCCCCAGAAGCAGTTCTGATTGCTGCCAAGTCCCTTTGACGAGGCAGTACTTTCCAGCACCTGAGAATCATTGGGAAACACGGCTCACGATTGCCAGTTAAGATGCGTGCGCTTGCATGAATTAATGCGCAAAGTGGACGGAGACGTGCGCGGGTTGAAGTCTGTCGGAAAGGGAAATGGACGCGAATGGAATTTTCACCCGGCGGGGTGCTTTATTTGCGCGTGTTCTGGATCTTTCAACCCCCCCCCCCGTTTTTTTCATGTGATTTGTGACTCGGCAGTTTTTGGCTGATATGAGACTCGGTTTGCGATCAGCAGCCCGGATGCATTTGCGAGCCTTTTTGTGTTGTTTAAAAATATTGAAATTATCGGCGGAGAAAATGCAAGACGGGGACGGGAGTGGCTGCGCGACGGGCGAATGATTATGACTCCTTTCGGCTCCGTCGTCTCGATTATTTATTGTTCCTTTATTTTCAACATTTTCATGTGCGTCTCGTTTGATGGAATGCGAAGACGAAGATAGTGATGGCGAAGAAAGCAATCGATCGCACTTTGCTCTGTCATGATCTAACGGCGTTGCCTGCAGCTGTGATGCAACGCCTTTGGTTTCTTGGACGGGGGGATTTTGTGGGGGCTGGTACAAATTTTCGTCTACCAATTAATATCAGAACTCCAACATTTTTACCTTAGAGTCTTAGAGGATTCTTTTTCTGTGACCCCCTTTTTAAATCATGTAGCGGTACGATTTTTTTCCAAACGCGTATTTGCGCTGAGCTTGAAATTTACCTTGGCTAACACACATAGTGGACACTATCTAC
This sequence comes from Notodromas monacha, assembly GCA_905338405.1. Classification (NCBI taxonomy): domain Eukaryota; kingdom Metazoa; phylum Arthropoda; class Ostracoda; order Podocopida; family Cyprididae; genus Notodromas; species Notodromas monacha. The sequence goes on along the minus strand of CAJPEX010000143.1, from coordinate 93,227 downwards.
GACTCGGCCAGAAAATCGGTACTGGACTCGTTCTTTGGCCTCGTAATTTTAATTGAGTTTCTTCTGTTCAAAAGACCTTTCTACGCAATTTTAGGCCGCTTGTGTACAGGAATTTTTGGAGGGGAAAAAAATGCTCCATTTTTTTTCGGTGAAATGTTCTAGAAGTTGAAAAAAGCGTGAAATTGCGTGAGCTTGGTCCAAAGTTCCGGTTTTTAATCGCGTTGAATGTACAGTACGCACATTTTCACACCTACTTGATGACTAGGTAAAACGGAAGTGCCACATTTTTTTCGAATGACGAAACCGATCGGAAAGAAAGAAAGGTTTAATAGAACTCTTGTTGATGAAAGAAAGACACTGGGAAGCGGATCCTGCTTTGATCTCGGTTTCCCGTTCGGGGTCTACTTTGCAATCTTTTCGGCTTTCCTTATTTTATTTTCCTTCTTCCTTTTTTTTTGCTAGCGTAATCTTTTGCGAGCGCAATCTTTTGTTCCCTGCGATTCGGTATCCTGGGAAGCACAGCCATGGCTAAAGCACGAGGTGGTAAATTGGAAATTAGGTCTCCGCCGCGAGGTCGAACGAGCAATCGGTTTTCTCTCACTGCTGTTGATCTGGTTATCCGTTCCCTCGTCGACTACAGTTAATTGGTTCTCTCTATTCTCTTTCTACCCGGGGTTTCAAATCCCAGTTGGGAGATAGATTCGTTGGTCGAGTACTTCTGAAAAATTGGCGAAAATTGAATAAGTTAATCGGCGCGACTTATTCCTGAATTTGCGAGGTGACTCGGGCACTGATATCCAGTCGGAGCACGGACGTCGAGGCACTCGTAAAGACCCGTTAGGAAACATGTGAGCGAACTGAGCACCGATTTCGGATCGTGACTTTAATTGAACCTGATTAGATTTTATGCTCGTTGGATTTCAATCCAACGCTATATTCGTGGCGAAGGAAAAAAAAATCGATCTTTCTACGCGATCGGGGAAACCCGCTATTTCAACGATCGCTGGTTTTTTTTTTCTGCAGGTTCTCTCCCCCCCCACGCTCACCCCTTTCGGAATCGATTTTATGGATTAATTTTTGCGAATGCGATTCCATTCTTGCGTACGATTTTTCTTTCCTCCTCGTAAAACATGGACGTTTACTGAGGCTGTCCGAAAGTGACTGACGAGGGCAATTACAGTACCGTATTTTATCGAATCCACCTTTTTCACCTTTCTCAAATGTTCTGCGCTGAATTGGGATTTGCCTTGGAGTTGAAGGCTTCTTGCACTCAAGGAAATCTTACGGTTTCATTGCTATCTTACATTCCGTGTTGTCTTCGGTGCAATGGTCTTCTGGATTTGCATATCGAGGGAATTTTAAACGGATTTATGCTTCGGATTTTAAATGACCTAAAATGCGATTGCACTGTTCTCGGAAGCATTTTCAGCTTCTTCGTGATGAGCGAAATTTTGAATTTGCGGCAGCAACTGGATCATAATTTTATTTAAAAAAAAAAAGTATTGGAACAACACGTGAGCTCAACGCCAAGCTGATCTGTTGACAACATTCTTCAAATGCTCGGCGGATGGTGCTATTGTACTAATTTGTACAGACTTCTCACTGTCTGTGAACAACAAGTGAGAAGACCTGATAACGCAGAAGTAGCTTTGAAAATCGATCGAATTACTGTACTCTTCTGACTCCGAAGAAAGTGTGTGTAAGCGCGTCTTAGATTTGTAATTAGCCTGTTTATATTTAAGTCACAAGCAGATCGGAGCGTCTTATAATCGATGTATTATACTGCAGTAAGCCAAGGCATATTGTACGTAATTGATTTACTGTATAAGGTTTCACGTAGTGAGTACAGTATAATTATTCCATGGCTTCCTGTTCTTGAAACCGAGGCACTGTAGGATGGGTGAAATTTGAGTTTTGCCTCAGCGCTGCTCGCTGCAATCACCACGTTCCGTGCATATGACAGGGTCTCATTGAAGACCCCTCGGTTCCAACAGAAGCTTCAGGCCTTACGAATTTTTGTACATACTGTACAGTACATTCTTTTTATCTTTATTTCTTGCTGTCCAACGTAGCGTTTTCTTCCGCGGCCTTTCGTCACAATTCATATGGGAATGATTTTTTAACACACCTCAAGTTTTATTTTTATTTTTTAGATGGAAGCTAGATTTTGTCCAAATTTTTCGACTTCCTGGCATGCGTTCGTCGACCGCAGGAACAGGCTGCGGTGTTATTCGTGGGAGTGAAAGCGTCGGCGACTTTTTCGGTGGCGGACGGGGTTGGGTTAAGAGTTGATCGTTTCTTGCTCGTCATGTGGGATCGAGCGAAGTCTCATGGTCAGCGTCACGAAATACGCAGCTTGGGGTCGGACACGAAGTAAATTTTTCTTTGTTTTCCCAGAGTAGGTTTTCGTGTAGAATCTGAACAATCGATTGTAATTTTCAAATTTTGTTGTTTTCTCAAGTTTGTTTGGTTCTTTCCCGCAGTAATTGTTCCCATGATCTCGTCACGTTGAACAAAACGATAATTTATACGATCAGTCAAATGTTCCTGGGAAAGCGGAGCATACGTGGGTGTGATTCTTGTTTTAGAAAAAGTGAAATCAATGTCCATTCAGAAATGTACCCTGCAATCCGTTCATTCGAAGCATAAGAAGTAAAATAGGACTGCAAGATTTTAAATTTCTCTGGAGACAAGCAAGTGGTCCCAAGTTCAGCCGTTGTAGGGGGCTTGTGGAAGCATTCTGGGGGTTGGTAATGGGATTCCACGTTGGTTTTTGGGCCGATACACGAGAGGAATGTTTCGAAAAAACGAGATGGGCCGAAGTTGAGATTTTTTTCTCCCCCCCCCCCCTGCCCCCCCCCTGCCCCCCACCACCTTTGTCTAGTTTCCGAGTTAGTTGTCCACTGTTTCCGAGAAGTTTAATGAGAGCGGGACGATGGGATCGGCTTGCAAATCGACGTCGGGGGGTGGATGCGAAGGGAAAAAGCGGCGACCAGCGGGGCGAGGCCGATAAGGAACTCGACGAATGTCTGGCGGGCAATCAGCGGGACCCGGGTTTTTCATCCCATTCTGCCATTAATTTGATAGTGGCTGTCTGGCCACTGTAGGGAGAAGAGAGAAAAATCCCTGCCGAGGGCCCATGCAGTCGTTCGGCTCGGTCATCGTTGAATAAGATCCCGGGCCCCGGGGAAAATTGCATCGTCACGATTCGTGCCGGCCGAGAGCAAAGAAGAGTACAGTATATACGAGTGTGTGTGTGTGGGGAGAAAAGAAGGAGAAGAGGTTTGGTGCATTTTCCTGCTTCTGTGGCTCTCGTCCATGTCCGCGTGGGCCTTTTGTGCCGCCTGGCTGTATCCCAGCCGCCACCCGAACCCGGCTTCTCCATGTGCCCTTCTTGCCGCCGACTTGTAGCAGCAGCAGAAGCAACGCCGCCTTTGCCTTCACTTCCACCCCGGCGTTTTAATTGCCCTTGACCCCCGACGAGGAATTAGCTTGCTTCTTCACTCATCCCATCCCTCTATCCTGCACCTCCACCCGTTTTAAATTTATTACTGTATTTGCTGTACCTATTAGTTTGTGTGCTATTTTTGGGATACAGTACACTTTTTTGTGTTGCTGTGTGAGGTACGATTGAGTTACTGCCGAGAGACTTACTCTTAGCTTGGATTAATCGCGGGGAAATTAAGTCGCTGTTTTATCAAGTCGAATTGAACTTTACGTCGAGTATTCATCATTTGTGAGTAATTTTTGTTTGCCAGTGACGAATCTTCGTTTCTAAGATTTTCACTCGCTTTCAATTTTTTTTCGAATGGAAAAGTTTCCATCAGAATAATCTCAACTCTTTTACAATGTGCTGACACTTTTTTTTGTTGTCGCGGATATTGGAATGATGACAACACTGCATTCTCCGATGTATTTGCTCGGATTACCCTTGTATTATGCAATTACCCTCTATGAGATTTATCATGTAAGCACCCTTTATGAGATGTAAGCACCCTTTATGAGATGTAAGCACCGTTTATGAGATTTAAGTAAACTTTATGAGATGTAAGTACCCTTTATGAGATGTTATTACCTTTTATGTAATGCAAGTACTGGAAATTCCGGCGGACCTGTGTCTAATATTCGGGTTTGGACAGTTGGTTTGAGTTATTTTTTCTCCACAGGAAAATTCATCCCCCATTCTAGCATTAAGTTCGCGTTTTTCAGGTATGTTTATTTGATTGAAAGTAGTAGCAACATTTATTCTCGGTGCCTGTAAAACGGTTTCACAGTGCTGTTGAAGCTTTTTTCTCTACTCAAGAGTGATAATAATGGTTTTTTTTTTCATTAGAGAAGCGCTTGGTTATCTTTCCCCTTAAGTTCATCATTCAGAACGATTTTTAAACCTGAGCCATTTGAGAGTACGTATCTCAACAGTAGTGGAGAATTGGAAAAAAAAAAAGAAAAAAAAAAACGTGCAGTGCATTCGCTTCAGTGGTGAAGTCGTGGTGGTGGAAAAAAGTACTCGTGTTGGAAAAAGTTTCGTGGAACCCACAGGAGCGAGACGACGCGACATCGTGAAAGTTTTGACGTCACGTTTCGCTAAGTGGGGCAAATTCCTCCGATGATGCCTCTATCAATTGAACGCGCTGCTCCGCATGCAGCCGAAAAATAGTGGGGGCGTGTGTATCCCTAAATGAAGTGATCCCACTTCCGAGGAACGGCGACCCATGCTGCAGATGCAGATGGACTCGAACACGATGAGATGGAGAAAATGAGAGAGATAAAAAATGTAATAAAAGAACTCGGGTTGGGAACAAATTCTCCCGGGTTGATGCTTATCGCTGCAACCTGGAAGTCCCTGCGCCCGATGGTGGCAGGGCTAGGCTGGTGCGAGGGCTGGTTCATAGGTTTCGTCAGTAACTTGTGATAATTCATCAGTGCTCTTCGGATTCAAAAAAAAAAAAAAAGAATACCGTAGTTCCTTGGCATCACTTCATCAGTCAACTTCACTTCATTGCTGTGCAACGCCCTCTCACCTCACCAATACATTTTCGAACGTATGAATCCTCGGAATAAAAGAATGAGATACGCCGAAAATTTAGTTCTGCATGGAAGTTCTTCAAGTACCCAAACATCTTAGTCGAAATCTTCCAAACCATCTCGAGGCCGATCTTACAATTTAGGACAAACCTTGTCTTTTTGTTCGCGGATGAGACCAATTCTTGCTCACCAGTGTAAATTGAAAGTAATCATTCAATGATACGAAAAGTGCATTTTCACCTGATTGTCCCTATCAGTAGCAATTTTTTCCTTATTATTCGATACCTCTCTACTGATGGTGAATGATGAAAGTACTGTATTATGCTTAAACTTTTATGTCGCGCTAAAGATCTGTCGCGTTTCAAGATTGCAATCTTCTATCTTTTTTTCACTTGGATGAGCGAAAACTGAAGCATTGATCAATAATTAATTTTTGTTGCTGAGAATTAATTGTACAGTCCACTTTAGTCGTACATCTGGGAATTTCAAAATATGCAAAATGAAATGAAGTAGTGACAAAACCTATGAATCATTCCCACACGTTTTAAAACTTGCACACTTCCTGTCCCTGGAGAAGGCCAAAAATGTTGCCTGTCATTCGTAGATCGTTCCTTGACTTGACAAAAACAAAAACCTTGCAGACAGAGCCTGAAATGTGTCATCCACATCGAAAGGTGAATTACAAGAGCTGCCGTACAAATGCATTGTGCTTCTCACATGAAACGAAAAAATTGAATTTTCATAAGTAGTGGCACATCTAGTAGTGTGGCGATAACTGAACACTTTTTTTTATTGAAATGAACGATTGTACAGTATTCAATTTGGTCGGGCTCTAAACTTCTGGACGATCCTTCGTGGGCAGGTAGGTAGTAGTAAGGGAATGCGCAAGGGGAAATGATGAAGTACCCATGACTAGGAAGCGGGGGCCCTCCCTAACAAATAATCGCGGCTCATGCGAAATGCTGCCTTGGCACGTCCGGAGCGACCCAGCCCCGGCACCGAATCCGGGTTGCATAAAAATGCTCCTGAATTCCTTTGGCCCGAGACGCCGATCGATTGATGCACTTGTTTGAAACGTAAAATAAAATAAAAAAGAGGTAACCAACCCCGCCGCACAGGTTCGTTTGCATACGACGATGGTACTCTTCTGGCAGTGTTTGATGGCGTCGTGGCTCCGCGCGGGCATCAGTGTGTAATTGTCGGCAGCGTTTCCCCATCTTACACTCTGCTTTCGATTCTTGTCGATACATGCCTCTGCTTCATAATTCTTCGTTCTCTCTGGCTGCAATCCTACTCCAGAAAATTGTGACGATACTCGTCTCAGTTCCCTTTGCTTGCTTGCTCGAGTGCTGGGCTTGGTTCAAGAGAAAGCTGTGTCTTAATTGCTACGCAAGCTCGTCCGGGTTTGCTCGAACTCCGAACAGCTTCAGAAGAGAACAAGAACAGAAAGAGAGGCTTGGCTTGCCGAGTTCATGAATCCAGTTCCTGAATCGGATTCTTGCGCTCTCGTATCTCTTGCCTTTTTTATTTCATTTTTACTTCCGCTTGAGGAATGGTCGATGAAAGAGGTACCATTGTACTTCCGAATTTATTGCACGCTTTGTGCCTCGGTTCAGGACATGACTTTTAAGGTCCCAACTTCTTACCCTCTCCAGCTGGTCCTGATGAGCCGGCTCGTTTTCCTTTCTCGTGGTCCAGGCATTATTGTCTTGAGCGGAAGGCTTTGTGTGCAGTGAGCCTGGTTGCGATGCATTTTTTTCTTGTTTTTGCTTTGTTTCATTTCATTTTTTTTTCTGCGCGAATTGTCGAGATGGGCCGGGTTTTCCGCCATCCGTCAGTGTTCATTATGTCGCGTTTACGGCTAAATACCCGTAAATCATCCTATGTTGATGGGAGTGGAATGCGACTGAGCTTAGCTCGAAGGAATTCTTTCTCGAGACACCGAAAAGCTGTAGTTTTTGTGAGGCTTTTATGATGTAAGGAACGTACTGATCATCTATGGCCTGGGGGCAGACGACTTTTTGATGATGGTCTCTGTCAGCGCTGTTCTAATATACTGTAGTATAAGAATGTTCTTCGGCTCCGCGATTCGGTTGCTACACCGAATAGAAAGATTCTGCTGAGCGTACGGAATTGGTGAAGAACGAGGACCGTGATTCACGCCAGTCCGTCAACAACGTCGTTACGCCCAGTACTGATGAAACGGTGCACAACAAAGTTTCCTTGGCCACGTGATGATAATTGCAATGGAATGGCGGTGCAAATGGCACGCTTGAAATGGAACACAAAGAAATTGGTCGAAATGGGCGATCGTAACTTTTTCTCCGGAATGGACGACAGGAAATCATCTCAAGAATTACGTATATCGGTTGTGAATCAACCAAAGACGAGTTCTTTAATTTCTTATTCTCAAATGAAAAAGCAAGTGTACATGATTCATTCCGGAAGTTCTTTCATAAGTACTGCACTTGTTGAATCGGAATTTCAACCTTACGGCTCAGACAAAGAAAACTCATCTTCAAATGTATCTTTCTTGAATTACTATTTTGGTTCCCTAAAAGTATACAGAAAAGCTAAGACGTGTTTTTTTGTGCTTTACAATTATTTAATAAGGTCATTGATTTGTATGATCTTTTTTGAGTTTACACTTTTAGAGTGGTGGATGAAAGAAACCCTGGAATAGGTACATTTAATTAATCACTTCCGTCAAACACGATCAATTATTTTCCTTCGACTGTCGCCTGATCGGCGGCAAATGAAGAGGAAAACAAAATTCAAATCCTGCATTTTTAAATTATGGGGATCATGTTCTTTAATCGTAATTTGTAACCCGAAATAGGTTCATCGTAAAATTACGTGAAGTTGCCGTTTCTGCTACAGTAATTTTAGTCTTTTCAACATTTACATTTCAAATCTTGGTCTTCTGGAAACCGTTTTCAATAATTCCCTGGGTCAAAACACGTGTTAGCGGTTCATAGCATTTTCTGTGTCCCTTGAAATGGATTGAGACATATTCTTCCAAGATCCCGTGGTACTTTCTGATGATGAAAACGCTTTTAGCAAGATCAGTCAAGCAAACGGTTTTATTTTCTAATTCTTTCGTCCTTTTCGGCGTTGATCGATTCGCAAATGTCCCGGTGTCAGTAGGAGTTGTCAAAAATAGATAAAAATTGCGCCGCGATCGCGACGAGTGATCTCCGATTTGCTCATGCCACACGACTCGACGCTATTTCTGTCGAGTGGGACGTGAGGTGGGAGATCGATCGATCTATGTAACCTGGGGCGAAAGTTGAGACATTGGCGGGGAATCGTGATTGATTTCGATGTCAAAATCGACGCGCGACTGTGTCAAAGCGCGTGGAAGCAGCGTGCGAAAGCGAACGAATCGGCGCGAATTATCCCGTCTCTGGGGAAATAAAACCGCATTGCTAGTCGCTCAGGGAAGCAAGGAGGAGGAGAGGGGAAACGTGGAAAGAAGGAGAAATAATTCTATTCATAATTACATCGCCGCCTGAAGGAAAGGAAGAAAAAAAAGGAAATCTTGGAGGAAATATAGGCGTGGAAATCGGGGCGTCGGACCGGAACCGAAGCGCGGAAGCCCCCCTTGGCTGTTTGCTGCTGCTGCTGCTGCTGCTGCTGCCCTTGTTGCGCTTGTCGTTTGTTGGCGAAGCCCGTCGAGGCGGAATCGTGATGTGTCGATGGCGTGCCGAGAAGTCGAGGCGGTAATGACACGTCCTCGCGATTCTGGATTCTTGATTGCGTGGCTTACGGCGCAGTTGGCCGATTTTTAACCCGGGATACTCATCAGAAAACGGAAAATTTGTTGCCCAAACGCTTTCCCGTCCAGCATCTGGCGAGTGACTCCCTCTTTTCTCGCTCGATGAATTCAGCCCGGGTCCATCTGGAAGAAAATTAGTAGCTTTCGTTTCTGATGGTATCCTAAAACAGGATTGATTCAATGTTTGACATTCATCAAAACCTGAAACTTGGCAGCCCAACTGCTTTCCAGTCCGGCTTCTGGATATTGGCTCCAGTTTTTCTTGCAGAGTTTAGCCGGATCGAGAGGAAATTTAGTTTCTTGCAATATTTTATCACGAGATTTGACGCTCATTAGAAAAGTGGAATCTATTTTTTCGAAACTTCACCTCGCCAAGCCTCTTCTTGATACAGTATTCCCTCGCAATCAATTCAGCCGTGTTGGGTGGAGAAAAGGTTACCATAAACTTCGTCTCTCCGGAAATGCAAATAATTTTCCGATAGCTTTCCCCACCCAGCGTCTGTTAATTCACTCCCCTTTTTCTCGTTCATCAGTGTATTTGGGCGAGTCTTCTCATAAAAAAAAACGCCAGTTCTTCAACTTTCGTTGCTGTTTAAATTGATCGAATAGTTATCGATGAAGCCTTAAGCTTGCCGACTTGATTCAACTTCTGGATGTCATTTTTCTTCGGAAATAAATATCCTACCTTCAAGCCAAAAAATATATCCTCGAGGAGCAACGGCGACGTTTTGGAAGTGCTGTCTGTCGCACAAGAGGGGCTTGTGCGAAATGTGGCTTGCAGACGCGGTGTTAACAGGATCACCCACCCGGCCTGTTCCGCAAAACATCTAAAAAAAAAAAAAGCCTGAAGCGGTTGTGAGCTATTTGTAAATGTCTTGAATACTGAGGGCAAGTAATTCCTCGACGTTGGAATATTGATTGCGTTACAGATTTTGTTTTTGTTTTTTGGTTGTGTCTCGGGATTTTCCCAGCGCAACCGGGTCTCTTGGCGGCACCCAGGATTCCATGCATGCAAAGAAAAAGGAGAGAAAAAAAAATATAAAACTCGACATATGTTGCCTGTTGCGTCGAAGGTCACGACTGGCGAATTTCGGGCCATATGACTCCTAACTGCGTGCTGCGCCACGGTCCCCTGGGCTTTGCTATGTGTATGTGTCTCATTTCTTCCAACTTACGCCTCTGTGGATCGACACCTGCGGTCGTCTGCGAGTATAGGAAAAGCAGTGCCTTGATCGCATGGTGCCATATGCTCAACTTGGGAGAACCCAGGGGAGAGAGAGCGAGCAAATCTGTCCCCCTGTATCTTTCCCCAAGGGTCGCCTTTAAATCGAAGCGGTTTTTCCGGACTTTTTTTTTCTTCTTTTCATCCAACCGCCTTCTCTTACTCGTGCTTTTGAATGTGATTCGTTTTTTATGCCTTGATCAAGAAGAAAATAAATCTATGCTAATGCTATGGGCTCAGGTCGCGACCTCGTGTCGTACTTCTCATTCGCATCGCGGGTGGTTTCGCGGTAAAAAAACAAAAAAAAACGAGTATCACTTTTCTAGTGATGCTTGCAATTTGGATACTGTAAATTCTCATTTTCCCTCAAATCGTTTTAAAATATATCGAAATTGCCCCCGATTTATCCTCCAACGAAAAGTAACGTTCTACAGTACTGTAAACGAATCGCTGGGGGTGTTGGGGGATAATTAAGTGACAGAAATGCAGTTGAATCTGTTTAATGCAAGATTCGAAAAAGCATAAGCAACAAATGTAGTGCCAGGATAGAAGTTTTTCGGTTTTCCAAGAGGTATTCAAACAATTTTTTGAGTCAGTATAAAGAGGTCGGTTCACAAGTTTCGCAGTACCGAACATGTAAAAATAAGCATTGGGTGTCAGTTTCTTAGTCAGAATCTGTCAAACCATTGTGCGGCCAATAACATGTCGGAGAAGAAGCCTTCTTGAATTTTCGAAGGACATGTTTGAACTTGTTTATCAATGCATATTAAAAAAAAAACTTTTGGATACCGAAAAACCAGGTTTAAATTGCACAGATAAGCAACACTTCTTAATTGTGCCTTGATTTCAATGGATTGTCATAACGGGGTTTCAAGCGTTCGGATTCTTTTCATCCCTCTGACTGCCTGTAAATTGATGAAAAAGACAGAAGTATGGCACGCGAACAATATCTAATCGTCGGAATATTTTATACTTCGAATATTTTCTCCATGAAAGTCAAGTAATTAAACATTGAAATGGTATCTCGTTGATTGAAATTGGTATCCTTCGTCAACCAAAGATACCAAATGTGAAAAGGTAAGACTGGCGAAATCTTATGAACCAACCCTCGTAGCATTGGGCTGTTGAAATGGTTGGGATGTTTTTCCCTCCTCTATTCGCGACGAAAGCTCGAATGATTTATGTTGAAATCGAGAAGATTCGCAGGTTTATTGGGTGGTGGTGGTAGGTTGGAATGTTGGCTGATGTTTCCATTAAAATTCGACCGTAGATTTTTTCTTTGCTTGCTGTGGTGATACTGAAATGGTTGTTGTAGTCAGAAAACCTATCGATTGCCTTCGGTCATCTCAATGCCGGAAATGGTTCCGAAATGCTATCTATGCCATCGGGAGGGAAATTTATGTGCCCTGCGCGGAAAAAAGCCGGGTTTCTCTTTTTTTCTTTCGCCGTTTGAAACACTTCGGTTCAAAAGGTGGGGGTCTGCTGATTTGCTCAGAAGAGGAAGAAAAAAGTAAGGTTGCTGCTGCTGCTGCTCTGGGACGCTCACGCAGGGGGTCTTGGTCCATCTTGCCGGGAGCCGAAAAGCGTGAAAAAGGGGGGTGGGGATAGAAGGCGCCGAAGTGTTGCTTTCGGAATTCAGGCCGAAAACGTCACGAGTTGGAAATGGGTGCCAAGGTTTTATTGCTGTTGGGTTTGCATGCCGGTCGGCCCTTCTTTTTTTCCCTCATTTTCCTGGTTGCCCCGGTGAGCATTGATGCGCAGCGCGGCGGCGTGAACACGGGCTTGGCATCGGCACCTCGGTGCTCCATTGACAGGTCGCCGCGTTTTTCAGTGGAGGCCTTATGAATGCCCTGCACCCTACCGAGTTTTCAATCACGATCGCATCTCTTCTCCTCTCCTGCCGAACCCCGCTTGGTTGCAGAAAAACTGGCCCCATTCATTGCACAGGTTGTTACACTGCCGGGCGAAGGGAGAAATGAAAAAAAAAAAAAAAAGATCAGACCCTCGTGCCCCGTTGCATACAATGGTGCAGGGGCAGAAACATGCGCGCCGCTGTGTTTCGGAATCTTCATTGTCGCTCGCGGAAAATTCACCTGCGTGTGTGCGCTATTTTATTCAAATTTCGCCCCTGACCGCGATCGATCCCCTGGCATTCTGTGGCACGCAGCCACTGTAGCCTCAAATTCTCCTCTTCCTCCCCTCCCCCCTTCGCCATTTGACTGATCCCGGGTATTTTCGGAATTCTGATGAAGGGGCTCAACTGAGTTCGCGAATTCGCTGAATTCCGAGTATTTTCCACCCGTCACTCCTTCCAGCAATTTCAGCCCGCTTCCATGTGCATGCGTCTCCTTGACGGGGTTTTCTTTCGTTGTGATCGACGTTTCTAATGCATATTTTTACGGGGCACGCAAAAAGCAATCTCTCACTTCGTGATTTTTTTTGTATTTGTACCATCTTTGCGCGACTCGTGTTCCTGAGCTCGTTAAGATGTTGGGATATGTTGACGCAAACCATTCATGCGTTAATTTTCGCATTATTTTCAAAGATGACGTCATAAGCTTCGCTGATTTTTCGCTCGAGATTTTTATTCTTGGGATTTAACGGGTCGACGGTCGAGCGAAACCCTTGCTCGTATTTCTTGTGAATTTATGCAAATCGAGATTGCTGTCTGGTGAATTTTGGATAAAATAAGTAGGTAAGTTGATCTGGGTGACCGAACAGTCTCGTATTGACGTATTCCCTCTGGGACTCGGTGCTCGAGTAAGGTACGGTATTTGTTTTGATTATCGAATGTAGACGTTTTCTAATTTTTGCTATAGGTTCGTGTTCTTCGAGTTGATATAGGATTTTAATTACGTTTGGGATGTCTAATTATCTACGTCATTGGTGCTTATATCTTATTCCTCAAGTCGATTAAAATTATAATGGTAGTTGAGGAGGAAAATTGATTGGACAGAACAGCTGGCTTTATTTCAATATTCTCTGAAAGAATAGGAAATTTCGTGGTGCTAGTTGATTGCCTCACAAGCGGTTTTCGCTGGAGATTGAAAAGCTCAATAGGTTAACGGACTGTTGAATTTTAATTCGATTGGACAATTTTTTTTTGCCCCCTTTTTGGTCCGCATTTCTGTTCTGGTGATTCCCTGAAAGCGAACAATTCGAGACTGGTCGGAATTTGAGTCGAGTAGATTTTTTAACGACTAGATATCGCCTGTCTCAATTCCGTTTGTCTACTGGCTGATGCTGGTGGACAGACGGCCTTATTTTTTCCGTCTTTGTTGAGGCAGTTCATGAAACGGGCATTACGCCGCGGGTGCCATGAATTCGATTCAGTCCCCCTCTGGTTTCATTGCCCCTGCGTGCTTCCATCGACGAGGAGTTGTTTTTTCCTTGCCCGTTGGGCCCCTGTTTACGTCCGTCTCGACAGTCGCAGCCGGACGGTTTTTCCTAGTCAAGCAAAAGGAAGGGGGGATACATTGTCGCATCGTCAATGTCTGGCTTGATTGGCAGGTGAACTGCGATTACCCGTCGATATGGATGAGCCTCGCGTGTGCGGCTGGGTTGCGGAATTGGCGCACCTACGCGCACCAGGGAAAGTGGGCCTCGAAGGTGGGGGCAGGGTTCTCTTCACTTCACTTCACTTCCCTCCGGTTATCGACTCCTTATCAAACGGGAGTGTCTTGTCAAAAGTTCTCCTCCGAGGAGTGACTAGGCTGCTCATTGATGGATTTACCCGTGATCGTTGCTTCATCCTTTTTTTGTTTTTGTTTTTTGCTTGTTTTTTAAAAAGAATAATATTTCAGCCGTACTTCGCTAGGTCATCGCTCCCGGCATTGCTCATTTCCCAACTTCTTTCCTCTTTTTTTCCATTTACTGAAGGGGCTTGTCTTCGGCAATCGGTCTAGACGTTGTCGTACTTGAGAAGTTCCCGATTTTCAATTGAAACCGCGCGATTTCGAAGTGTCGCAGTTAGATTGTTTTCTTCCTTTCTTGAATGGCGAAGTCGACCATTTCAAGCGACCCGCATTTTTCTGCTCAAAATTAATGAAGATTTAAGTGTCCGAGTTTCCTTCCCGGACAGATTCCCACCCCTTCTTGTGAAGCATGTTACTGTTCTTTGATGCTCAGGTTCTGTGTCTTGGTTTCATGTATTGGCGCTCTCATTCTGTGGCAGGGTTTCGAAGACTGTACTTCATCAAGTTGTGAGGTAACTTAAAAATAAATACGCGAATATCCAAAATATGTTGAACGTTGATGAAGAGAATTCTTTCACTTCGAGTTCCTCGAAATTTCTAGACATATTATTGGGTTTCAACTTTCTGACGTCAGATAATATGAAATCCAATGTATTTTCCAGTGCTCATTCCAGCGTTTAAATTTTTTCTTCAGGGTTCGGAGCGGAATTCATTCTACGGTAGTTGTCAATCAATAAGGATCTGCTTGCAAATCATGTATTGTCAGCATTTCGGAGCTGAGAGAAATGCCTGATATTCTCGCTTTTTTTTTTCACCCTGGCAGATGCAGATTAAATTTCGCACCATTTCAAAATTCCATAAAGCTCAACTGGTCTCGGCGATAACGTAATCTTTTAGCTCTCTACGTAATGCCTAGCATATTGGTTCGAATTTTTCGTTGATCGGAATTCTGATCGCCATTTATGTATTCCGACGTGGCCCTGCTACAATGATACTGCAGCAGCAGTAAGTTTTTGTTTTGAAAATCTCAGCGAAAATCAATCCGCTGAGGTCAAATCTTGAGTGATTGAAATTTTAGAAAGCTGCATGTGAATTCATGTAATTTCGCTTGAATAACTAACAAGAAGAAATCTTGTGTTAATGGGGAGGTTCTTGAGTTGAGGGTGGTTGACCAAAACTTTTCCATTTATTCGAAACTGAATGAAATAAGTAAAACACGTCACTAAAATATCATTGTCATTCCTTTCTTGAATAATTGAAAGGAACGAAAATTAAATTTTAGTCACGTGTTTTGCTTCATTCATTCAGTTTCGAAAAAAAGGTTTGTAATGCTCTTCAGGTCGTGATTCGACTGGTATTGGATGTGTCTCCTTTTTTCTCCAGACAAATACGTCAGCTTGGAATTTAACCCAGGTATTTGCCCCGAAGTCTTTCTGTCGACGTACTGAGAAAAAACCAAGAGTAAATCGATCGCGGAAGGGAAATGGAATGCAGCTGCTCTCTTTTCACAATTTTCGCACGTGTCCTTGAAAAGCGTCGTTACCTTCCCCAAAGACTGCAATTTCTTCGGTTCGTGTCAGGTCTCGTTCGGTTCTTTTATGGTGGGTAAGAAGAAGAAGAACGCGGTGCAATTTTTCCTTCTCTGCGTAAAATAGAACCGGAAACCGAAAAATAGGTTGCCCAGAGATGGTGCGGAAGTTATGCGTGTCTACGGAGGGATTTCACTAATTTGACACGATGTCGACCCGGTGTCTGATGGCGAAGAAATTCCTTTCCTCGGGTTTCCCTCTGTAACATTCGATTCCGTCTCGAATTGCGCAGAAGACGATGCGCGCGAGCTACTGGAAGGGGCTTTTCTCAGCTCGACTTGTTCGTTGGAAGTACGAGGGGGTTCTTTTTTTTGGTAGAAAAACAAAAATATGATGAAAAAGGGAATGGAAATATTGTAATGTGAGAAAGAGTGTCGGTGGAAGTCAGTCGGTATCGGAAAATACTGGCGGGTATCCGTGTCGTGGAAACCGAACGGAGCGAGTCTCAGCGTGCTTTCCCCGTGAAAAACACAGTTTTATCGCTTGATAACACGGTCTGATAGTACGAATCCTGTTCACAGGCTGCCCTTTTCCCCCCGCTTATTTCTTTGGCGGATTTCGATCTTGAAACTTTCATAAAAAAGACATTTGTGCTGTGATCATTATTAGAAAATCGGCAACGGTTTTTCTATAATCGAAGGCTTGTTTTTATACTTTCTGAAAGCTCTTCTTGGGTGCTTCCTTCGATTTGACTTTTTGTTTGTTGAAGGTATTTTTATCCGCGATCAACGTTGAATTTTCTTGATCGCAGTTCCGTCTTCCTTCATTTGAAGTTCTCGAATTTTCACGTACAACGGAAGGCATCCTCCTCCATTATTGAACAATTCATCAAATTCATTTTTTGACTAATCTCAGGCGAGTTTTTCACCTTAGATACAGTTTTCAAAATGGAAGAAATACGACAATGAGATCCTGAAAATTGTTGGAAGAGCTTCTCGCGTGTCTCGCGTGAAGAGAATCGCTGGGAAAAAAACAGATTCCACTCAACGTTTCTCGAAGGTTTTTCTTTATAAGTGTTCAAAACTTTTTTGGGTCTAGTTTTTTAATGTTATTTTATTGCTTTTACAGCGTCTCCACGAGTTTCTTCTTGCCGCGAGTTTTCGTTGTTAGCTTGATTAGTGATTCACGTCCAATAAAAATCCATGCGAGTCTTTAATTTTACTGCATTACGACGAGATTTCAATGCATTGAATTAGGGAGAGATCAATCTGCTGTTCAATAACGTTTTTCCATTTCGTAATGATTTAACATTTTTCTTCATCCACGAAGTGCATCATATCGAAACTGTTCGAATGAAAAGTAAGGTATACTACTTTTTTTTCTGCAAGAGCTTCCTGGACATGCTAGTTCCAGTCTTCTTGATGGCGCAAGTATCCTCGTGCTAAAATATGCGACTGGGGAAATCGACGTAGCCTTAAAAATGCCCTAAATGATGGTAAACTTGTTCAAGGTGCTGCCTGTTGCCACCATAATTTTGCTCTTGGGTTGAATTACGGGAGACCTTCGATTCATTGCAACGAGCGAAGAAGCGGCATCAACATGTCTGCATATTTTCATCCCAGAATTTTATCATCCAGACCCAAGCTCTTCGCTGTTGGGGAATATTTCCTTTTACAGTACTGTATTTTCAGAATGCATGTTTGTATTTAAAAAAAAAGCTGATGTACTATTATGCATGATCGAATATTGTTCTTTCATTTTTGTGGCGGAAGCACTCACTTCATAAGCGTGTCTCAACCGACTTTTTCTTCAATTGACCTTCGTCGCTGTTTATCAGGGACTTCCTTGTCACTGGCGACAACCGTTTTTCAACCAATGTACCGTATTGAGTTTGTGTCATGGTTGGTGGCAACACGCGATGGGTGGCATCTTCACTAAACGCTGTGTATGTGTGGATAAGAGATTTGTTGGGTGGATGGTTTTTCACGCGAACTTGAGACGCGTTCAGGGATTAGCAGTGGGATTGTTTGCGCATGGGCGCCTACTATACATACAAGATACTGTACAAGAGACCGTGTTGGTTCGGGAGGCACGCCTGTATTTTTATTTTGTTTTCTTTCTTGCTGCGTTTCTTCTTGCCTTCAACGTTCCGTCTTCTCCCTCTTCCTTCCGGGGCTCTTTCCGTAATTCCGTCGTTTTGTTCGAAGGCTCGAGGGGCCTCGGATTGCGTGCCATAGTTTCTTCCCCCGTTGATCGATCGATTTCTTTCGTGTCCGCTGCTCGCGATGGAGCTCTAGAGTATGATGGAAAATGCGTGTTCCACGGCATTAAGTACTCGAGGCGTAAGCAACGCAACTTTTTCAGGAGAGAGAGAGAGAGAGAGGGCTAGGGAAGACGATAAGAGCCCGAAAAGAAAAGAAAAACGGAAGCCCGTGAAGAAAAATGCCGATCGACTCACTGACTGAGTGAGCAGGGTCTCTATCGAACAATCGATCGTTATGCGATTGGTTTTTCTGCGAGAGGCCGGACGAGACGCGACTTGGGCGGGAATGATGAGTTCTGGTTCCTTGCGCACGGGGTTTTTTGTTTTGTTTTGTTTTGTCTTTTTGCGCACGCGCCAAAGCTTATTCATCGCCCACTACGGGTTCGGTTTTTTTCTTTCATTTTTTCTTCCTAAATTTTTTTTTGCTTTTATTTGCTTTGAAGTGAAACGTGGGCTTTTTTCCTCTTCCCGAAGTACATGTACGGTTTTTTTAAAGTTGATTTTTCTTCACGGTTTACATGCCTTCATTGAATTGCTCAATCCGCATTGCAATGCATCACTCCCTGTCCAGAAGGGGAAAGAAATTTTTTGCATGTTTGCGTAGGGGGCAATTGATGGATCAACACTTTTTTTGCTTTCTAATTGCTAGTCTCTTTCGTTTATCGCCAGTAGAAGCAACGGTTGAACCTTTCGTCAATCCTTTCCCGTGAAGTTTTTTCTTCAAGGCATTTTACGAAATTTTAGGCTGCGTATAGATTTTAGGCTATCACTTGAGGGAAAACGGGTTTGATCACAATATAAAGTGATCAAATTCATCCATGAATAACTGTGATCTGCAAAAACCTTAATTTTCCTAAAATTAAACGAATGCACAGGTGTGAAAACAAGATACATGTACTGTACATCTTGTTGTGTGTTACTGATGAAAAAAAACCATAATTATCCTTTTGAAAGATATAAATTCACTACGATACTCTTTCTGATGACGAATTTCTCCTTGGATTTTGGGCACGCGTGTACATTGTAAAATTGCGGCCACGAATCTTTAATATTGAGGCAGGAATTCTGCGTATCATTGTATACTAAATCAATACAATTTTGACTACCAGTTTCGCTGATCGAAGTTGTGACGATTGACGTATATCCATGTTCCACATTTCTGTAGGAAAAAAAACCCTGATATGGCTTTCGTGTTTCTAAAGTGCAGTACTTTCAGACGGCAGATAGCGTGCAATTGAGGGATCTTCGTGAATTGAACGACGCATTTGTTTTGAGGCGAATGTTTTGAGACACCCAACCCCCAGGGGTTGAAAAAAAAATCCAGAGAGAAATGTATGCCACGCATGGCGTGGTTAAAATCAACTTGGGCGTAGCCGCGGCGGTAATTCGACATTAAGGCGGTAGAATAGAAGGGTTAAGATGTGTTTGTTTATTCTTCCCTGGGGTAGTAGGGCTTTCACGAAAGTCGAAGCTTGGGGCTTTTTGTTAAAGCTTCAGTAAAGCCACATACTGTATATCTTTTTTAAATTATTTCTTCCGGATTCGTCGCATTAGGCTTTGAGAGTTGATGAAAATGAATGTTTCGTTGGGCGAATCACTGCGTTGCTTGTAAAGAATTATTTTGTTAAAATGCTTTTTTAATTTTTATCTGATGAACAAAGAAATTATGCGGTGCCCCAGTCCACTTCACTTGTCTTTGGATCGGTTGATTTTCTAAGGTTTTCTTTGAATGATTTAATTCTGGAACTGGGCGATTTAAATCTCAACGTCCCACTTTGATACCCGTATGATCGCTCCACTGCATTACACAATTATAGAAAACTCATATTTAACCTATTTTATCGATCGAACGCGCATACACAGAAGGAATGATAGTAAAGGATGAATGCCGGATTCGTTTCACAAAATAAATTAAGCCGTTTTATACACGGTAATGTCTGCAGAATGTTTCTTATTGTTCTATACGTATACAGTACAGTAGTTCGATTTTTTCTGCTGTACACTTGGAAATGCGTTTGAAATATATTCTGTATCCTAACGCGCCTTTTTCTATTGTGCTTCAACTTATATTGGTTGACAAATACTTGAATTATTTGTTGTAACAGTCATTTCGCCTGGATGGATCGACCTTCACTCCCCCGGCTTGAATTTCATCGCAGTGGTTTTTCGCATGAATGAAAATCTGACGTTGGAAAACTACGAGGGAAAACACATCACAAGCTTCAGTGAATCGCGTGAAAACAGTGTACAGAATTTTTACGTTATCGCGTCTTTTGACATTGTCGAACAACGCTTCATTTCACTCCAATCGAATAGAGGGATTTGATTTGAGTTTCATTATTTCGCGAAATCCTTAAAGCACTCTTGTATACTGAAAGGGTTTCGAGTGATCCGAGAAAGGAAAAGAGGCGGAGGAATTCGTGAAATTTGTTCGTTTTAGTACATGAAATATTCTGCATGACATCTGGATCGAAGATAGCGAGCTGAATGATTCGACGAATAAAGAAAGGCCGAGTGAAATCGAGAGCTTTCACTCATAACTGTCATGTCTCAGTCATTAATGCTTAGCTTAACTTCACTGGAGTTCATTTATGGAGTATGGCGTAATTTCCAAGTCCCCAAACCTTAAGGATTAGTAAGTTGTAAAACACGAACACGGAACGTCGTTTCTTATTGCCTAAGCCTAATACGGTACCGTACAAAGATATCGCTTGACTGACCACTCCCATGGTTATTTGTTCATTCGTCCGATTCGTCTCGGGGTGAGGGGGGGGGGGTTTTCTGAAGTCAATAATTCCGATAATTCCATCATGGTTTATTAGCTTATCGAAACCATCCCCCTCCCCCAGGGGCAAAATTAAGGAGGCTCCGAACGGGGTTTCGAAATTGAAGACTTCGGCTCCGCTTCGCGGTCACGCCAAGTCGCGGTGTCAAATCCAGCTCCCGGGCACGATACGCCGCCCGCCTTGCTTCGTTTGTCCGTGAAACGTAACTAACGCGGACTCGAAAAGGGGTTTTTCGTGTGTATATGTGTATGTGTGTACAGCTGTGCGTGTGTGTAACGAACGTTCGTATTTCAAATTAAAATTTTCTTTATGAAAGAATTGGGGCGCGTTTTCTGACGCGAAATTTTTGGGTAAATGCCTCCCAACCGGAGAATAGAAGTCCTGTGTGTTTTGCGAGTGTAAAAAAGTACAGTATAACAGTTTTTAGCAAACCTTTTTTAGTCGAACTAGAGTCCATTATTGGTGTCGTTTCTAGCTGACATTTTCTTCAATAATCACCGCCTAAATTTCCCAAGCAAACTGAACTGAACAGACTTTGTGGAGCGCAAATATTAAACCGTGAAATGTCCTTGGAGAGGAATGTATGCAGTAGCAAGTGTAGGTATGAGAAAATGTACCCATTTTTTAGTGAACTAAAATTTGTTGTTTTGTACGCGGTTTCGTTGTTTGAGCAACTTTTACAAGAAGAAGAATTGTGTACACTGTATGAGACATTCGCTATATCGGGTCTCCCGACACCCCCGTCCATCGACGCAGCTCACGAAACGGGATGGTGGTTCGGACGAATTGCGTTCCGATGATGAGAGGCCGCGGAACCTTTTCGACCGAACGCGAGTACAGTGAAGTTCTTCTTCTGATGGATTTTTTGTTTTCTGCTGAGAAGAGATGACGGAGAACCGACTGAGCGAGCAATCCGTTCGGAATTGGGCGCGCTAAGTAGGGGTCGTTGATCATGGTAATGGAACTGTCGATGAGGGTTTCTGCTTCCCGGCGTGGACGCACGCGTTGAGAAGATTGCCAGTAGGCTTGGGATTACTGTATTTACGCGCATACAAACCGCATTTCTTTTTCTATCGAAATGATGTACCCGAAGAACCTGTTGCGGTCTGCACTCAAGAATGTACTGTATACTACATTCCCGCCTAGGCCGCGGCGCATTATCACGTATAGAGGAGGCGCTGTTTCTCGAGAATTTTTCAAGATTTGGAATGCACAGTACATTAGATGTCCACTTGTATGTATACGGTTGATTCCACCCAGCTTCGATACTTTCTCTTCGTCGCGTTTGGCTACTTCTTGAGGGAAGTTAGAACAAGAACAGGAAAAAGCTTACATCCCATGTCGATTAACGCCTTTGACGATACAACATCCCCAAGCGTTCAAGAATATTTTTCAGTCGTGCAATATCAAATTTAAATAATTTAAAGGCCATAAACGAATATTCCTCCGAGTATCGAAGTTGATTCGTTTCTGGTACAGTACTTGAATTTGAGCAGTGTATGTGTTGATTTATTTCTATACTACCGAATTTTATTCGTTTCGAAGACTTCTATGATTTATGTTTTTGAGAAGAAATATTTCGTTTGAACTTCATTAAGATGTTGATTCACCGGATTTCCTCCCTTGCTGTTTCTATGAACCAAGAGGTCCATTTCGAACCTCCTAATTCCATGGTTGAATTCATGTTTAAACCGCATAAACAGCTATGGGATCCTTAACCACCTTTCGAAAAAATAAATTCTTGGGTGTGGAAAATCGACCTGATGTTCTCATAAGTTTGACTGCACCCACATCGTTTCCGTATGCCTCCCGGAAGTTTCGAGATATTACACACTCTTTTTTTTTGTTGAAGCCCTTTCCTTCTGAAAGAGAAAAACTTCTGCAAAATAATCTTTTTTTCCTTCTTGCTAGTGGCCCAGATATTTTGTCCTGGGTGTCGGAAAGGATGTCGGAACCGAGCCGCGGAACGAAAGTCCGGCTCGTAAATGTTGTGCGTACGCACAACATTGCGTGCCAGAAAACCTGCTATTAAGCTCCCCAATTCGTGGCTGTTCGAACAACATGATTCTGAGCCGTCGGGAAAAGGATTTTATTACTGTACTGGATTACGAGATTGTGTGCCTGTGTGTGTGCAAGCACGACGTTTTATGAACTGAACCGGTTTCTCTGAAAAAATAAATTAGATAGAGAAATTTTTTTTTTAAACTCAATCACGGTACCAAAAATTGGTGGTTAATCAAGCCAGAAATGAGGATTGAAGGCTGTAATTATTGTGTGCCTCTCTGGGCGCGGGAGAAAATCTCATCGGTGTAAACAAAATCAAGAGAACTGTTCGAAGTGGCTGGTACAGTAATTTAAATCAAATTTGTAATGCTTCGAGTTTTTATTGGTATTTTTCAGTACAGTAAAATATCACTATGCAGCCTTAAAAATTATTCTGAACCTCATGTTCGTGTTTATAGCCTGATGAAAGTATTATCTGTATGATGAACTGGACATGTAAGAATGCACTCCCTTGAAAATAAATTCACATTCCGGTATTAATCAATTTATTGTAAATATTCAAAAACAATAATGCGTCAATCTCACGTACTGCACAGGCGCGATATTCATACGAGTGTGCTTATCACAGAGCTCTCGATGCATTCTTGGAAGAACGGGAAAATCTTTCGAAGCTCCGATTCATTCGCGACACAACTATCCCGTCCAAGAGACAAAGAGAGAGAACTTAATCTTTAATATGCAAGTATTCCAGTCCCGGTAATGTATGCAACGTTAACCAGAATTTAGGTCGAATGCATTGATAATCCGGCGTCTTCGTGGAATTCCTAAAAATTCGCCGAGATTCTACGGCAGTATCGACCTCGTGATTGCCCCTGCGAATCACCGCATGAAGAAGTCTGGAAAAATCACGCAGAGCATGAAGGAAAGTCTTTCTCATGAACAAGAAATCGAAGAAGATTATAGAAGGCCTTCTAGCTTCGGACGCCGATTGCGTTTTGACTAAAAATTTCTGCCCCCGTCTATTCCGCGGTGAAACTGATATTAAGGGGCTCGTCGGTGCTGTGTAATTTTGCGTCCGCGGGACGAAACGACAACGCGCCGAATCCGGGTCAAAATTAATACGAAGTGAAGGATGAGGGCGCTCGGGACCGTCTCATTTTCTCCCCTCCTGGAAATCGCAACATCCGGACGCTGAAAATTGTGAACAAAATTACGTTTCTCAGACCGGGTCGAGTTCTGTCTGCGAGACTTCCTCTCGCGGCTTTTGCCAGGAACATAAAAACTTCCTGTTTCTCCACCGCAGGTTAAACAGAACAGGAAAAACTATGAGGACTACTTCGAAACATTTCTCCCATTTCACCACCCCGATAGGTCTGCTCGGAAGCATTTTTTCTCTCTGCACACGAAGCATCCGAGGCGAGCTTTGTCCCTAATGAACTTCAGGTGTTGCTAATAATGTTGGGCTGCATGTACGGTATTTCGAACTCTGTTTCAAAATCAATTTAAAATGTACTTTTCCATTTTTGTCGATAACGGAAAAGTAGATTATCATCAATTGAGAGAAAATGACGTCCAGACTTTCTGTTCAGATTCAGGTTGTCAAAATAAAGTCTGAATAACTCAGAATTAACGATATTGTTTTCACGTTTGCTTTGCCATCCTGTCGTAAGTTTAAAAACGAAGATTCTTTGAAAATATTGCGCTCAGGGATGACAACGTTTTGTCAAGCTAGCCGCATCAGAGCCATTTTAAGGTGCGCTTAATATTAAACTGTTCATGTAAACTCAGTGATCCTCATAAGAAAGCGCATTTAATTAATTATCTCGTTGATTTTATTTTTCATCAACTCGCTTGCTGGTTTTATCAATTGAAGTAAAACAAGCGGGATTAGATTGAGGAAGCAAGTTGGAAGAAGATCAAGTGAACAATAATTCAGCTTTTCCTCCGCAATCTGTTTGCTCTAACGAACTCTTACAGGAGTTACAGCAGTTCAAGTTTCTAAAACCGTCATGTATTAGAACCCGAACGAATATATTTTCCCTGACTATTTACACGCGTTTTGTATATCTGCACAGCTATTCGTTTTTCACTTTGAGGGTTTATTGTACTGTACTGGAGTTTTAAATTAATCTGGCATCTCGAGTCGGTGAACGGGCTGTTTACCGTCGTAAACGGAATTCCGGGCGATCCTCATTTTATTGAGAGCATAATGGGACGTCTGGGCGTTTTCAGGAGACTGCTTCAACGCCACCCGAATTGTGCCTCGCAATTTCTCCCGAACCGAACCCGTACTTGTTTATCGCGTAAGATGGAATGTTTGCGTCTCTGCGTGAATGCACACCCATGAGCAAACCGAACCCGTCTGCGTGCTGTCCGCGTTGAACTCACGCTGTAACCGCGTGTCCGAAGGCGAATGGCAGGTCTGACTGCAATCTGGACGACATTCCTTTCGAGAGTTCCTAGTTTAGCTCCAACATCGCTCATCTTTTTTTTTTTTTTTTTTCTCGAAGAAGTAAGATGAGGCTGTAGCTCGATTATTGCTATAATACTTCTTGGCATTTTTCACTTCAAGCTTTTATACGATGTCGAGGCTGTGAGAATCACAGCGTTCAATTTGGACCCGGGATTGGGACCTAGGAGTTTTTCAGCGCCAAGAATTTCCGAATGAGCCAGCAATCAATTATTTCTGATGGACTTCCCTTTATTTCTGGAAAATCAAATGCAATTGTCCTGTCCTGTGCCTATTTGTTGTATATATTTTTTATTCGAATTTGGGTGATGATTTCCATAAAGGGCTCATGAATTACGGCCACAATTTTTGTGCTCATCGTTGTAAAGGTAGTGATCTTGAAGGGGTTTACCGATTGTCCAAGTGCTTCGTGGCGTAAGAAATTCATCCTGGAATTGAATGGCGAAAGGCGTCATTTTCGAGTAGGTCTGATGATGAAATTCTGGTCTGTACATATCGCTCGTACTTATTCAAAGACATTGGACTTATTATATTAGAAACACAGTATGCCGTGCATGCCTGGAGAGCTGATAACTGATTCGCAGACTGTTCGGTCCCACTTGAGCTTTGCACCGGGAAAAGTGCTGACTTGGTTAGTTTCACCGAAAAAAGGTCCTCGTTTTCGACCCAATCGCTACGTTAGCGTTATCTCACTGGTGCAAGTACTCGCGATTCAACTGAGAAGTAAATGTGGCATTGATGGAAGTTTCACTTCAATTTAAATATGAATGCGGTATACGGGCTGAAGATAGAGAATCTGTCAGATCCGGCGCATTTTGTTCCGCCTGTGAGGTCAGTCCTGAGGTCGTGACATCGAAAACAAACAGCGTCAAGGAAATCGTATAATGTACAGTAATATCCTTCTTAGGTTTGGAATTTTAGGAGTTGGGTAAAATTAACTTAACGGGTGTCGTGTTCGTACTTGGGATGCCTGTGTCGAAATTATGAATGCATAATTTTTATGGATGAAGGTTTTAGCACTAAACCGGGTGAATTAGGTTCGCTGGAAAATTAAAATTCCAAGGCGTCGTTTTCCCGGTCCGTTACTTCCTAGAATAGCGTAATTGGCGGGTGAGACCTTCTAATGGTAACGTTGGCGAAAACGACAAGAGGCTTTTAGAGAGCGAGTAGCTGATGATTGCTCAAGACATTGAAGCCTATCTATTTTTTGAAGCTTTTATTTGTTCCCCCGTTTCCTTTGCTTCGATAAAGATCGGTTAGCTTTTTTGATCGCCGCTCAGTGTGAGAGCTGTAACCCAATTTCTTCGCCCCGGGGGTGACCTTTAGTCGTTTACGTAACCCCCCCTTTTTTTCTGAGGACTTTGCTGATGATGGACAGTACGGTAAAGTGAAGCGTAAAACAGGAACATGGGCGGGGATGTGGTTGTCAGTCCCCGGAGTCACGATAGAGTTATTAAACCCCGACTCTCCCCGTAATTATTTCTTCTCTTTGGGACACGTTTTTGAAAGGCTCATTACCCCCGAGCGAGCACAAGCGGGAAAAAGTACCGCATCATGTCGCGTATTCGGATCGGTATTGGGATCACCTGGGGTTGTTTCCTAAGGCTTCACGAAACCCGAATTCGAGGGGCTGTAAAAAAGTTCTCAGTATAAAGTTGATTGGATTTTCAAAATTCTATTAAAAACATGATTTGTCATCATGAGTCACGAGGCGATATCTCATGTGAACGCAATTTTCAAGAAATGTAATTCGAAATCGTAAAGGCATTTCCCCAACAATGAAGACATCCAGTACTGCACAGTACTCGTTCACAGCTGAAATAAGCTCTCCACAAAATGCTTCTAAAACTCTTCCAGGATTTTCTCTTCTCAGAGTTGGAAACCTTCGAAAATTAGAGGCCAAGTCTGGATTATGCAGAGATTCGAAGAACGACTGACAAAATTGAGGATACATTTTGTTCTTCCTTTCGCATCCCTTCACCATCCGTGTTCTTCGGCGATCGAGGCTTGTTGACGTCATGAATTTTCTTGAAAAAGAAAGGAAAAGAACATGGATAATAGGAGAATATAGGATTAATCCCGAGTACGGGCATCGGTTTGCCTTTTAAGAGTTTTAGCGAGAAAGGAGACGGAAGAAGAGCACTGGCGTGCTGCGGAGGAATTCTTCCCGCGCACGTTTATTTATTCCTCAAGGTTTACATTCTTTTCAAGAAAAGTATCTTGCTTTCAAAAGGGATTGATTTGGCCTCTATTAATTAATATTGCCTGGAAGATGAAATATTTATCATCGCCTGTGTTCTGTATTTGCCAAATGCTTTTTTCAACTTGGTGAGGGAAAAAATGTTGGCGAGCATGTCTTTGTTCAAAATCTTGCGCAAGGTCGTCTCTTTTGTTCTCCGCCTTTTCGCACAATTCTCAGATCCGAATTTCGCGTCTGTGATTCAACGTGAAAAGTATTGGATTTTTCGTAGCTCAGTATTTCTCATGGACGTTGAAAAAAAAATGGGGAAAGTCCGATTTGCTGAATTATAATGAACGGCTTTTGTAATGTAACGAAAGCCATTTTTGAGCTGCGTAAACGTCCGAGTGAAATGAATTGCTGACTTCGAATGAAAGGGTTAGGTGTAAAGTAGTACTAGTACCGCAATTTACGAACTTTATTAGTGCCTTCGGAAAGTTCAGAACCTTGATAGTAGATGATTATCTTGCAGACATGCAGATTTGCGCCATAAATTTTGTTGAAAGTCTCATGTTCCACGTTAATCCTGTCGTTGAATACGAAATCGAGCCGGGTATGTAATATATAAATATACCACAGTATATGAAAACGAAAAATTTTTCAAAATTTTCTTGCTCGAGGACTAAAGAGGTTAGATACGGGAATGCTGAACAATATTTGTGAAGCTAGCTGATGAGCTTCTGATATTGCTCGTTGCTCTGAGCAATGAAAATATTCTTTTCGACATTTTCATTTTCAATCAGAAACAAATAAAGTTGCGTACGAGCACGAATTCCACAGTTGCGAAACAGTTTGAAAAGGTTCTTTCTTATTTTCTCTGTTTAATTAAAAAAAAAAATTCGCACACGCCGGTATTATTATTTGCCAAGAAACAAGCGTTTCTAGGCGTAGAAATTTTAACCTCGCGTTGCCTTAAATGACAGTAAAATTCCGAAAAAAAGCTCTTGAGTCCGTAAAGGTGAAAAATGCTGCATTCAGGACGTCCTTGCAGTTCGTAAGGACCGAACGATAGTTCAGCGTGTCCCTTTTGAAGCAGGACTTTTATGTTGAAGTACTGCGATTTGATACGTATGCACGTGCGTCAGACACGCAGTGCGGGGATAATTTTGTGTGACGGGCTACCCAGTCTGATTTTGTTTTCGAGTTGCTTCATTTATTCCAAGGTTTTGTACTTGGCTGTTATTTTAATAGAGGAGTAAGAAAAACGTGCGCCACTTTTCGAGACAGGCGTGCAGAAAATTCGCCTTTCATGCGAGTTGAAGCCGGTTTATAACGTTTTCCACGCTCCAAGAACTGCGGGCACGCGCGTCTCGCCCTAGAACTTTTTTCTCTTATTGATTTCGAATCCGACCTATTTCCTTTGCAGAGGTTTCTTTTTTTTCTTTTTCCAATTTTGATTTCGGTCTGGGGAATTGCTGTTGAGCAAACCCGGTGTTGCTTTCAAAACGCGCCCTTCTTGAAAGATTGGCGTCGATTACTTCCACAACATGGCATTTCTGGGAGGGTTTCGTTTCTAGCTTTTTAGCACATCCTACTTGTAAAACTGTCGATAATTATCTGGTTTCATCATATACTGTACTTCACCTTCATATTTTCAGAGCGTTAAGAATGTCGGCATTTTCTCTTCATGCTTTACATGAATGAACGCAAGCATAGATGGAAACAATATCACGCAAGTTCGAGTGGTCAGAGTACAGTACTGTAAAGTACTTCGCTCGCTTCCCATTAGTGCGAAAATGCGGAAGTGGGTGTATATATCCAAGAGTTTCACCTTCGTAAATGTAATTGTTCATGAGGGGCTCCGGGAAATTGAAAGCCGCCAGGTTTTTAAATCGCTTCGTGCCGCTCAGAAATTGCAAATTCGCAATTTACGAGCCTATCTCTTGTGTGCAAAAGCATTTCTCATGCCACTTGCTCAAAGAAGAGTCGTAACAGTTTCCCAAGTTCATTGGCCATGTACAGGATGATTCACGCTGTCTTAAGTGTTTATTAGCATTCACAACTGATCTAACGGGCTAAAGAGGAATGAGAAAAGTTTTCGAGAATTTCCCGATTCTCAGACCATTGAATTTCCCAGACCAGCGAGAATCACTGGCCCTTTTAAAGACAACGGATTCAATTTTTTTTTCATAAGTCTGTTTGGGTTTTTCCAGTGACCTTACTATTTTCTGTCGTCTTCCTCATTGTCCAACGTCCCTTGGAAAAATAATAAAATTTCCAATCACGTGTTCATAGCTTTGCGAAGTTGTAAAATTTTAAAATGAAATTCTCACGGAACTTATCATTGGAAGCTGCTCAACCAATGGCATTCTCTGGACCTGAACCTTCAGTTCTCTTCGTTTTCAATACCGGAATGTATCCTCTGCTTGGTTCGTTATTCAGAAAAATGTGGGTTTTCCTGTCCAACCACCGAGACATGTCGTGATTGACTCCTGAAAGGGAACGACAAACTGGCATGCAACTCTTTTCCCCATGTTTACTTTTTTGACATCGGAATGTGACCTGAGCCAGGGAGAGGACGAAAGAATAAAAAGAGGCCACGGCGAAATAGGGAAAGCCTTGTTGAAAACTCGCCCTCGCTCAAAAGAATGGATTTCATGCTCTCGACGGTTGAGACGAATTAAGCGTCACTCAAACCAGGAGGAAAAGTGAAGTGAAAATTTTTTGAAGGATTGGCAGATGCTTGAGCTGTGCGGTGGTGTGATTTAAAGCCGCCTTGATGACGGTGAAAATCTGCGCGCATGTGGGAATCGGTGGGTTTTGTCATTTGTCTTTCCGACGTTGAGAGAGAGAGAAAAAAGCTCGTTGTGCGGCGCCCGTGAGTTATGAATGTTGATTCAAGCCACTGGCTGGGGCGGTGGAATATGACAGTGGAAAACGGGACACGCAACGTGACTGAAAATGAAAGCCGGGTCGGGGAATCCGGACCCAACACTGGTGTGTGTGCGTAAACCCGCTCCCACGCTCCGTGATTCCCGTTGCCGCCTTCATTCATCCAGGTCGATTTTCCCCGACTTCGGGTCGCCCTTTTTTTTTCCCTCCTACCCTCCATTCGGCGCCGCCGCCATTCCGAATTTTCTACGGCGGCGCGGAGCGTTTTCCGGCTTCTGTTCTCATCCTGCGATTAAGGACAAAATGGTCCAGTTGCTGAAAGGAACCGGGATAATTTTCACTGCCGGGGTTTCACAATCCCGCCGGAATCGAGCGCGACGTACTATATCTGGGGTTTTGAGGTGAAAGCTCGGGTTCCTGTAGTATTTTTCTGGTTTTTGACGAAGAGCTTTCGGCGCAATGTGTCGACGATGTCGAGGTCGGCCCTGGAAGAGTAAAAATGTTTTCCCCTGAAAAATTATGAACAACCGGAACCAACGCCGAGGGGAGTCGACTTCGTTTTCTTTCGGAAATAATCATGTCGGACGCTATAGAATCACCTGGAAATGCGTGCAGTTCATTTTCTCCTAATTCAACCAAGTACATTAATTCAACAGACTAAAGGAAGACTGTTTTAGATGATATCCTATTAATCCAGAGAATGATGAAAGCCCGTCTCAGTCTTCTACGTGAATAAATCTCCATTCGCCTGCTTTTCCGCCGTGAAAAGATTGACACCATTGCGTCACTCGTTAATCGTCGATCTATACTGACGCTTTGTGATAGTCGCTCTTTTAGTATCTCATGCAAGGTCTCTTCGCCGGTAGAAATCTCGACAATTTAGATGAGCATTTAATTAAATAAAATTTCTGGGCTACTTCTGGTTCCGCAATAGCTTCCAAGATTTGTAGAAGGCCGAGAAGGTAAGTTTAACATTTAGAGTAGAGAAGTTCCCAAGTTGAATTTTAGGCAATGCTTCAATCATACTAAATATGCCCAGATTGGCCGAGAATATTGTTTCCCAGGGCGGAAGCAGAAGCAAATGAATTTCTTGAAGCTACTTTATAAGCAATTGTTGGACTTCTTTTTCCGAACAGCGCGCAGAAATTAGGCACTTCTCGTATCAAGCTGAGTTTTTTTTCTTGGGATCATTTGAATTCATTCCAAGGTGTCGAAGAGGAAGTTTCTTAGTTTTGTTTTCTCCTTTTTTTTGCGTTTCGGGTTGGCAGATACGTGAAAAGAATGGAACGTTTTTGCAACTTTCGCTACGCGGCGGCGCAAGTTTCCTTGTGTGTAACACGTGCAACCCAATTCCCGCCGTCACCCACGCGTCCGATGCACGTCTTTGAATCCGTTCACTGCTCCCGAGAACGTGTCGGAATCCAAATGGAGACGAAAAAAATAATAATCAAGACACAAGTTCGTGCCGATTTTCCCACGCCCTCTTATCCTTGGTCAAGTTACTCAAGTCTGCTGGTACCCGAGAAAGTCGAATGGTTGAATTAAAATGAAATCATGTAAAAAAAGAAAGATAAAATTGTTCTTGTGACCTGAAATCGCGGAGAAGGGAGAAATCAAAGCCTGTCTGCCGGACTCGCCTGAATGTACTGTACGAACAAAAGAACCGTGCAATCTGGTCAGTACCTTTTAACCCCCCCCCCCTCTCTCTCTCTCATTCAGTGCCCCGCTTTCCTCGTCTTGCCTGCGTTAAGATTCGATCGGACTCTTGATTTGATGAAACGCGCGCGCGCTGAGGTACTTTTCTTTTGCCTTTCCCTGCACTCCGCTAATGCCGTCTTCGGAATTTCTTGGCGTTATTCTGAGTGCGGGCAGAATCCTGCCAACCTTATTTGAGTACCGCATAGAGAAAAGAAAAGAGAGATAGAGCGTTCCTTTCTCGCCTCATGAGCCGATTTATTTCTCCCGAGAAGGCGTCGAGACTTCTTGCGTGCAAAAACCGTTCTTGGACTTTCTCGGCTCATCGATCGGCTGCCATAATGAGCAGATATTCATAGCTTGAAGTGCGCATTTAAAAAGAAACGGCCTTTTAATCGGATCTTGTAATTTTTTGCTGGACGTTGATGGAGTAAACGATGTGGATG
Organism: Notodromas monacha; assembly: GCA_905338405.1. Classification (NCBI taxonomy): domain Eukaryota; kingdom Metazoa; phylum Arthropoda; class Ostracoda; order Podocopida; family Cyprididae; genus Notodromas; species Notodromas monacha. Next base: position 61,243 of record CAJPEX010000143.1, on the reverse strand, counting down.
TTGGGGCAGACTTTTTTGACCCAAGGATGCCAGAATTTGGAGTGTGCAAATTTTTATTATATAATTTATGCGTAACGTAAAATATTAGGCGATTTTGGAGAAAGTTGATACGTGTCGGCGTGGCGAAAGCGCTCAAAGAAAGTTGAAATTTTATATTTTAAAACCTGAGTTTAAGCGTTTTGAGCATTTTAAATGTACGCTAAAACACTTGAGCGAAGTCAAGATTGTACTTGTGTGGTTACGATGTGATTACCATTAGTCTCTGTATAAAATGGGAAACAGTGGAGAAGCTTTAGTCTAGTCATTGAACGTACCTTAGACTTATTATCGAAACAGCTCTAAACGTAATTCATAGTCCGGATCTGCAGTATTTATCTCCTCAACTTGGAGCAATAACCACCGTCAAAGCAGGTACACTTTCCTCCTAATCCTCACCGCTACTGTACACGTTGAACCTCTTACAGTTAAATTTGAAGGAACTCGCAAAAAAAAAAAATTATTGACAAGTTTCTGAGTTGCGGTATATGGTCTGATTTGTGTAGAGAAATTAGAGTAATTCCTTTTCGGAAGCAATTATTAGAAGTAGTCACCATTCTTCAACATCCAGTTGCCTTATCCCTACTGAAGCGTGTTGAGATGATAACCAAGAAACAGGCCTTTTTAACAGTAGCCCTAATTTAACAACGCAAAGGCTATAAAACATTCGACTGAGGTAGGCTTGCACCAACAAATTTATATTTAGAGAGGGTTGAAGTCTTGAGGGAAATGGCATGGGATTCAACGAAACTTGAAATCGAGAATTTGACTATCGATTTGAATGTTAAAACGGCAGCTCAGTTTTCATCCGCTTTTCAAAAACCCATGTTGTACAGCGTTCCACGCTCATTTCATTCACAATTCCAGAATTTTTTGAACAATACTATTTGATTAGATGACCTACCCTGAGCTTGAACCCTGTCACACTTTTGGGTGGTACACTTCGCAACTTTTCCGTTGAAAGGACCGTTGAGGAAAGGAAGAATAGGAAAGGGGATTATTCGTAATTTCGCGTCATGATGCTTTCGGCTCGACCTCCGTACGCACGCTTCGTTTCACGCTATGGAATACATGCATTATGCTGAAACGACGTGACCCATCTCATCGTAAATGACTGTTACCAAACCGATTATCAGCGAGTGATGTATGGGGCGGGTTTGCTTACAACGTGGTCAAGTGCGCGACTTCGTTATTTTCCCCGCGTTCGCCGTCTCCAGGAAACGCATTACCTCAGCTCTGAAACTCACCGTGTTGACTTAAGTGAGAGCTCCAACAGTCGAGTCGCCAGTGTCGTGAACCGAGGGGTGGCAGGTTTGGTGGGGCTAATGATGAGTGAACTTCAAGAGGAATCACCGGGCTAGGAATTGTTGTCATTAATTCACCGGCTCGGGGTTACGGCCATCCTTAGCTTGTCTTGCTGGAGACCCACCGCTCCAATTTTTTTTTTTTTAAACTTCAAGTAAGGTCCATCGTTGAGGGGGAACAATTATTTTAAAAATTTTAAGAAATATAGGACAAGAAATCACGTTTCTGATGGAACGTTCGCACGCCCTTTTCCTTTGATTGAGTCCACATTTCTGGTACTGAGTAAAATGTGTGGGCAGTAGCAGATTGCATGCACTGCTTTCTTCCCGCTATTCCAGCAGCTGATCATTTCTCAGTCAGTGACGAAGTTGAATCGTGAGTCGACGAACGGGGCTGGCCCTTATTATTTCATTCTCTGGAATTATTTTCATTCTGATTTATCGCTTCAGCGTTAACACCTTCCTACGCGAAGAGAAAATCCGGATTGGTTTTTATCTTTGCATTTTCATCTTTTTTTTCGATTACTTTCCACCGGTTGGTTTCATCATGCCCATGGAAGAAAGGATACAAAGAAAACAGAAACTTTGTTCAATTGTTTGAAAAATAATGTTCTGTGGAATGGCTGGAGTCTGTTCCATGTCTAAGAAGTCCATGAATTCGTAGTAAAACGATCTTTACCTCGAGTTTCTGATATGAATGTCATTGTTTATTTCTTGTGTATATTATCGCATCGTATAAATGTCACTGCCGAAGAACGTACTGTACGTCACTCCCTGTCTTCTACTCACCAGTTCGGGTACACGAAATCGGTTCCTTGATCATAAAAGCGTACGTTGTCGCCGTATTCAAAGTTACGATAATTGGGAAGTGGGATTCTTTTAAGCGTGGAGGAAGTTGAAATATGCGGTGCGATGAAGCATTTAATCTACTGTATATGCATTCACGGTTTACAAACGTGATTCTAATGATGCCTTTTGACGGTGGAACGGGGGGTTGTTATGCATACTAGACACGTCGGTTGGGCAGGGTGAAATTGAGTGGACTGGTCGAGTCATCTGACGGGGGAGTACCCGGGATACTGGTTCCGGTATTGTCTCGATTAGATAGCCCAAGGTCTTGCGCTCTAGGACTTTTTCCGAGACTCGAGTTTTGAAGTCGCCGTTATTTCAAATTTATGGGCAATTTTCCAGCTGCAACGATCGCTTTATTATGCTCACAGATTTTGGTGACCCATTTTGCTCAGCGTGGGGCGAAAAGCACTCCGTGGGAGTCCCGATTCGCGACGTATGTGCTTTTTGGGTCTTCATTTTTACGGAGAGTGAAGATTTTATTCCAGCTGGCTCGTAAACTGTGCTCAGTAAAAAGAACGGCTTAGGTCATATTTTTCGCTATTTTTAATGCAAAAAAAAAAACGCTTGAAGAACCTTCAAAACTCTCAAGATACCATTTTCACGAGTAAATCGGCGGCCGATTTTAGTTTCCACCGGTACGTCAACTGTACACTACACATTTTTACCCTACTGGGAGGTTGAAATTTGAGGGCATTTTTTAAAACTTCATTATCATACCTTGTGGGTCATCCGTTTGAATGGATTGAAAACGTCGCTGAAAAAAAAATTGTTTTCGTGGATATCTGCTCGATTTAAGGCTTTGCGGAACCTGAACAACCTTCGTATGGTTTCGTTTTTTTTTACTAGAGGAAAAAGTACTGCACGTGTTCAGCCTGCAAAACTGCTCGTAAATCACGAAGACGTAAGGTGTGTCTGAGAAGTGAAAATTTCTGCGCAGATTTAACGCGGAATTGGTTGATGCTAGGGGAAAAAACGAGAGATGACTTTAACGTCTCTACTCATTCTTCTTGGCGAGTTGATTTTGCCTCTCGCGTGGAGGGTATTCATATGGCATGTAAAAGGTACGTGTTTAATCACGCGTCTAGTCCAGGAATGGATCATAGAGCTGCAGCCCACAGAGCTGATGACGTTGAATGATCGACTGGCGAGGTTTATCTGAATGCGAGTGTGTTATTTGGTGTCGTGTGCGGCGCCCGGCACCCACGCGTCGAGGCGGAATTGAGTTATTTGTGGTCGGCGGCGGCGGCATTAACGAATGGTCATTGCGCGGGGTTTCTCTTGAAGACGTTTCTTTCCATTTTGTTCCCCGGTGTCTTATTTTCTTCGAATTTTTTCCTTTATGTCACAGGGCTTGAATGACGACTTCGGAACGAGCTCGCCTTTGGGCGAAGGCAGCATGGGCTGGGGACCCGTGGATCACATCGGCTATCTACTGGAAGGCCCGAACTCGAACAATGCCCACGAGGATGACGAGGGGAAATGCAAAAACACGGGTCTTGACTGCGACCCGACGTCCGACGATCAGATCAGCATGTTCCACACGATTGCGTTCGGTTTGGACGACAAATCCGACGACGCGTCTGGGCTATCTTCGAGGTTAGAAAAAGTTGCAGCGAAAAAAAAATTGAAAAGAGAATTTCCTGGACCGTGCTTGTGTTGTATATCTTGATGTATCTGTAGTCTCGTCCCCCTTAGAGCTCTTCTTCAAAGCCACCGACATCTCGGCATGAATGTTATTGTCCAACTTACCTCGTGAATACAATGACACTTGAAACGCCACGTCTCATCGCTTGCGAATTTGAATTTTCCGAGTAAAAAGCTGGACCTTGTGTAACCCTGCGGAGATGCACTTATTCGAATTTCCATATGCTCAAAATTCGGCGAGATGCAATCTCCCTCTCTTTCCGATTACTGTACGAGAATAATTTGACCATGCTTTCAAATGACGATTTTTTTGTGAAAATCGTGCAGTAGTTCTACCGTTGAACGCAATGGTCTCCAGTCGGAAAATTAACACCTGGCCTGGCTCCATTTTTTCCCCCCAGGTTTACAAAGAAATGTTGATAATTTTCAATTTTTAGTTGATGCAAGTGAGCTGCGTTTGCTGCTCACATCCGTGATTTTTATTCAAATTTTAAAATGCGTTGTCGAAGATGAAATTTTCCACGTGAATTATATGGATGTAGAGAAAATTTTTTTCTGATTAAGTAACCTAAGTTCTGATTGAAAAACCTTGAAAATTCATTTCGACTCCAAATCCTTGAGGAATTTTTCTTTTCCTCAGCATACGGCCGTATTTCAAATTTAGTGTGATGCGGAGTAAGTTATCTTTGAAGTTTATTCCCTTTCGTCTATCTTTTGACTACTTGAGTGTATTCCTGTGTGTTAAAAATTTATTTTCGAGGAACAAGATGTAGTATTCGATCACGAGCCTGTATTACGATTTTGTTCTCTCTACTTATTGTGGTTTGGCCTTGTTTTGCTGTTTCGAAATCGATTGTTCGGTGAACGATTCACTTTCCGCGCAATTTTTCGATGGACGCTTCAAGCGTTTCGGTTGTGAAACCGCATCATTTTCGGAGCTTTTGCGTAATTCTTTTTCCGGAATGTTTCCCTTTTGTGCGTCGTAGTAAACTGGACAGCGACGGAGACGTGGTATTCAAAGACAAGATGATGTCGGAAGCGACGATCGAATCTACGCTGCAGATGCTGCAGACCTCTGTCGCCAATTGGGGATCGACAGTCACATCGTCTGCCTCCTCCCCGACACTGTCGTTGCCATCTTTGATGGCACTGCCGTCTGTGTCTAAGCCAAACTCTGCTGCTGCTGCGAGCCAGGCCGCATCAGTCTCTGATGTGTCGTGTCAACTCACTTCGAACGCGGATACGACAGAAACGACGATTTCGAATCCGAGTGTCTTTCGACTTCCGATCAAACAGGAACACTCGTACTCTCTGCTGATCTCGCAGACACCCGGCTCCAGATCCCAGTGTGGGGAAAGGATCATTATCCGGAGAAACCCCGAGAAACAAGGTAAGTTTCTTTTCTTTTTTTCAGTATCCTGTCTTCTTCTCTTCATGTTTGTAAAAATTTTGGTTCGCGTAATAATCTTGGATGGATCGAAATGGGCGCACTCTTTACCAATTGATATTACGTCAAGTTTTGACCACTCTGTTGAAAATAGGTAAAAATATAGAGAAGCAAAAGGGCTCCCCGTCTCAGAGAATGAATGAGACTCTCCCTCCCCATTAGAATGATTTAGGAATTTGCCGGCTGTCTGAGGGGTGAAAATAATTCAAATACAAAAATCTTGTCTCGTGATCATTTCGACAATGAAACAACTGTGTTCCAGTTCTAAATGTACCGTATGCTGATTTCCGCGATTTTCGTGTTCGTGATACTCTTCTGTAGTTGAAAGAAGGTTTTATGTGTGAAATTGTGACTCGAGAAGTTATGCCGATACTATTAAAAATGTATCCATGGAAAAATTCGCGAATGGAGAGGCTTGTTGAGAGTATTGTACAGTATTGATCCCCCGGTGATTCGGCTGAATATTTACCCAGAAGCCTTGATACGCAAATAACTCTTATCTCAAGGCGCTGACAAAACTTCTGAACTGTTCATTGCCTTCTGGTCATTCAGGGTGGGGGTTTCGATTTTTTGTTTATTCAAACCACTAGTTTTCGATAGTGTGTCTTTAATTTATTCTGAACTGAGCTTGAGATCGTTACCTTGGAGGGTTTTCAACAGTTCAGAAGTAATTTCTTTAGCTTTTAAAATACTCACGATTAATCATTTCCTGTTGACAGCTTATCGTGCGGAAATTATTCCAGGCTCTTTCGGAAGGAGTATAAAAATTCATCAGCGAAGCTATTCCATGGCTTCTTAGGTTTTCATTGAGCTTAGCAATTAACGTATTTATTGCTGCTCAGAATCTCCCGCGAAACCTGACCATGTTATAAATGACGAAGCAGGGCCCAGGTGACAAGTTCATCGTTCGAAAGACGAAATTGCTGGGGCATCTCGAGTCCGTTAATAAAGATTTGTATGGCCTAATTTAAATTTATGGTTGACGACGAGGGAGGAATTTCTGTGCAGCCGAGTGGAATTGGGTACGTCGTGGAATTGTGGGATCCGAGCCAGTATTTGTCGAGCGTATGGAAATCTCTCGTATTAATTATCCGGGATGGAAAACGTCATGTTAATACGGGGCGGATGCGATTCATGACGAATTCATTTGATGAGGCAGGAGACGAATAAAATGCATCGGGAGTCGGGACGAGCGTCTGGGGCGGGCATGATATGCACGTTTTTGTCCACGGCGGCAACGTTGCGGTTGGTTTCTTCTCATTGTTGTGGACATGGGCTGATGGAAATTGGAACGCGGTATCGGTGGGATCGCATTCCGATCCATCGGCCGATCGGAATTGGCCGAGATGCGATGAATGAGAGGGACACCCCGGTGGAAACCGAGACAATTAAGCCGGGCCGAGTTGCCCAGGGGGCCCCAGTTTCACCCGACATATCTTCCTCGCCCCCGGAACCGCTGTTATATTTTTGTTCCGTCGTGTTCCGGATCATTTGAACGCGACGGGGTGCTTGGCAGGGCGGTGATGACGAATTCATCACCTTGTAGTTGTGATCCGGGCCCCGGAAAGCTCTTCCCTCCTGCTTCGTTTACTTGGTAATGAGCCTGCCTCCCGCTGCACGGTGCTCTGGAGCAGACGGTGTGGTTAAAGAGGCAATCGTTCTCCTTGCCATCCGTCGTTTTTTTCTCTGATTGGAACCTTATACAAGTACTCGACATAACGTCAACCAGGAGACGAGCGTGGAGGATTGCGTGAATAAATCTTGGAGGAGGAGAGGGGGGTTGCTGTGATTACATTGCTGTACAAGCATTGTTGGTGAGGGTCTCCGGACACAGTGTTCATGGGAAATTCATTGCGGATTGAAAAATGTTCGATTTTGTGAGAGTTGCTCGAGACATTCCTTCAGATTCAACTTCATGCTTGGAGATAATTGTGACGCAACTTCATTGGATTCGGAATGATTTCAACCTGGTCACGAACTTTTGCGATCTACGGTAGTTTATTGCAGTAGTTGATTGTTTTGACGCTGGTTAGAAAATGGTCCCAACATTTTTTTAAAAGATGGAACACGAGACCGCGAGACTCGCGAGGCATGAAAACATGCCGCGTGAGTGAAATCTCAGCACAGCTCAGATTTTTGGGAATGATTGGACTGTATGTACTTCCTCCATCGGCGCGTTAACCGAATTGTCAACCATATGAATAACTACATGTTTCACATTTCTTATCCTTTTCTTCTTCAGGACAGGGCTTTTTAACTTTTCAGCTGCTTTTCCGATTCGGTGGCATGAAGCCTTGTCAGTAACACGTATTTCGAAACTTATTCTTGGTCAGTCTACAGTTGAGCAGAAATCCACGCGTCGTTCAGATTTTTGAAGGAAATTCTTGGCACGGTCCTCGTTTGGACTTCGCGAGATGCTCCGCGTTTGCGTTATGAATTCACTTCGGAGAAACCGAGTCTTACTGTTTCCACGGGTTTGGGATTTCGAGAGACCATCGGTTAATAAAAAAAAGTTCGGGAAGAAATTCCTCACGATCGGATTTCCATTAATTTATTTTTTCTCGAACTGGACGCTAATTTTTGTTTTTGTTCGGGAGAATTCCGAGGTCTGGCTTCGTTGTTATGGGAAGCTTCAATCCCCTTGAGAAGTTTTACGAATGCTTGGGGATTTTAAATGTCTAATCGCCTTGTACGAACTAGACTTTGTGGGACGAATTTATGTTGGGTTAAAACTGGCGATGTGCTCGCTGTCGAGTAAAACCAGATATTAATCCGAAAGTTTAGCGAAGTTCTCTAATTTATTCATGGAGGCTTTTGCAGACTGACTTTGCTTCAACCCTGGGTAAAATTTGCTGATTTGACCCGAAAGGTTAGAATCACTAGGTCAACAAATTCGGATGAAGATGGCTTGATCAAATTAGCTTTGATTGCTAATGATCGACTTGCTCTCCTGGCGCCAAGCAGAGACCGGGCCTTCGCTGGTGGTCTTCGATTCCTTCTATCGCCACGGGGATAGTTTGAGCGCCTTTTTACGGTTCTACTTATTAAGCCTCTACCGACGTCGGCGTTTTATTAGGCAATCCGGGGATTTATAACGCACGCCAATGTCGTGAGATCCGCGACTGTGCCAAGATCCCGATCAGGCATGTTACAGTACGTAAGCTGGACACACCGAGTTCGTCGGCATGTGGGGAGGGATTAACAGATCCACGCCTGGGTTCCCTGGAGCCAGGACATCCGTACTTGGATGCTCGTTATCTGCTCGCTCGTACTGTGTTGCCCTCCTGCTGCTGCTGCTGGTGATGTTGCTCCCGGTTTTCTGCAGTTCTTTGGAAAAAAAAGAGAAGAGTATAATGAACTTAGGAAAACGACGGAGAATGATACTAGGCCGGCGTGACTTGCGTGGGCGTGTGTCGAACTGACGAGTGAGCGGGTTCTATGCGTCCTTTTTATTTTTCGCCGCCGAAGGTGTGGCGGGTTCTCGTGGATCGACTTCGTTTGTGAATCCGGTCGGTTGGCACAGAGGCAGAAATGCGTGGACCTGGTTTCCGTGTTTCGCTGTCAGATCATCTGGACTTACCTTTCGGTACTCCCGCCCGAGAACTTTCTAGAGAAATAATTTCGTAAATCCTGTTGACAATGATCTTTTTTTATTGATATTATTTTTGTCGATGCCCAGCTTGATATCTTTTTACGATTTCTTCCGTACTTTGTCTGGGCAGGTGCACTGTTCGGGTTGTAAGGAAAGGCTTATGTGGGGCATTTTCATAGCTAGATTTTCAGTCAAAAATGTATTCATGATATTACCACCGGGATGCTAACCGTTAGAATATCGACTGTTTTCATCATTTTGATCCGAAAATGGAATTATAGATTTACACTACTGGATTTATTAACGAACGGCATTTTGGACTTCTTCAGACTTCGGAACATGTACACTACCCGTCAACACCTTCACGCTGCAAACATTAATTATTCAGAATACTGTACGGGCGTGGACATTCATGTTTTGGTATCCTCAATCCATAAAATAATTGTCCTTGTGTTCGCCATCCTGATGTAGAATTTTCTCTAGTTTTTCAAAGATACCTGTGTTTTCATCAACCCTGAAATATCACTCGACTACGTGATGAAACTTCTTCCGATTGAGTTGCAACCGTGACAGTCTTCGAGCTAACGCATTCAATCCATGTAAGAAAGCACTGGTCCCCGTTTTCTCCAGAGTTTTTCTTCTAATTTGATTTCTAAGCATATCGAAATACCTGAATGATAAAGTTGGACATAATTGGAAATGCCTTTCTTTTCTTTTTATCGGGTAAGTTCAAACCATTCAGGAGGCATCACAGCCGAAAAAATGGTCAAATTTATATTGGTCCAACTATTGAAAAGTGCATGAAAGAATCCGTTGAGCATGAAATAGAAGCAAAGGGTCAAGTGATGTTGAGCCGGTAATATAATTCGTTTCAGCCGAATGGGCTGCTTACCGAAGCATGCTACTCACAATACATATTTAAAAAGCATTCATGGGTGGTCAACCTCCCAGAAAGACTAATTCTCGTAAATTGGGACATTGTTCCATCAACTTGAACGAATAATTTATGAAATGCGCGGTGAGAGGGAACGGAGAAAAGAAGGTATTCATGACAAAGTGTAGTACCTGTACCAAAAAGTAAATTAAGACCCTTTAAGTTCGACAGTTTAAGCAAGAAAATGACAATAATTAGATCGCTGAATGAAGTTGAGCCATAAGAAGTGGGCGTTACTTTTACCTTGATGAAAATGCTGCTGATAGTACTGTAGTTACAAAATTTCAAGAAAAACTTTTTGATTTTTCCCCGTAAAGACATGCTCCTGTATTTACTAGGAGACGTCACGAAGGATCTGTCATCGGCATACAATTTTTTGATCAATCAACATTTCTATCTCATTTTGAAACAGTGCGTCATCATTTTCTGTTCAGATCATTTTCAGTTCATCCCTTTTTTCTCTTCGAAGTACTTCACGTGCTGAACATGTGACTGACTTGTTATGTGAGCCACATATGATTATCATCCGACTGGCTGGGCCGGTTTTCCCGAAATTTCCTCCTGTTTTTGAGCGAAAATATCAAGATGGAATATTTTATATAGCTTTAAAAAAAATTTTCCTCGCTGTGGACCAGTTCATACTTGATTCGTTGGAGATCATGTAATGCAAATTCGGAGAACTAAACTTCAAAGTACGCGTGGTCAAGCTAGAAAAGCTGATTTTAGAACAATTAGAAGCGAAGTAGAAGGCACGGTGCAGCTGTGTTCTTCAGAAAGAAAAATGAGTTGCGCGGTTTGCTAAAAAAATAATTCTGCTGCCAAAGAAGCATTAGTAGAGCTTAATATTTTTCAGAAGGGAATTCGGATTCAATTCAACAGTCGTTGGCTGCATCGAGTGTGAGCTGGAACCGGACCATGATACTGTAATTCCGACGCGTAGAGATTTGCGAGGGTATTTGAGTATCTTGTCACCCGACAATGGAATGCATTTAGGGAGAAGGGCGTTTCTCGTGTCGGGTGGTCGCTTCAACACATTTGTCTCGTAAAGCGGCCCTGGTGGGGGTCGCAAACGGAACAGCATCAAATGGGATGCTGATCACGGCGCGTGAGAGAATTGAATGGTAGAATGAAGCCCGGATGGAAGGAAGAGGAACGAAGGAAGGTTGGTCCCGGCAAGACATTCCTGCTCATTGGTTCAGTGACCTCCGTGGGTCATACTTTTCAATTTTCCTCCCGTCAAAAGGGGTTTCCGTATACTGTATATATGCGGTATATATATATTGTATATGTAATTTTTTTTTTTACCCTCCACGTAGAAAATGTGATTTCCGTCTTCCTCAGCGAGGAAAATGTCGCTTGACTGGAAGCCGTGCGAGTTGCCGCAAATCCCGAGTGCGGGCAAGGGAAGTTCGGGGTTTTTTCCAGAAAATTTCCTCCTAACCTCACGGGGGTGATTAATTCCCGCGTCCCTTTTTCGGTCCGAGCTTTTGAGTGGGGGGAAAGATAGGTGTCATGAAAAGAATTTGGATGCTTGTCGCCGCTCGCGGCGCCTTTTTTCTCGTCCGCCTATTTTCCCCCCTCTCACCTTTGCTTCCTTCCTTCCTTGCATGAGAGCAACCATATCGCGGATTCCACTGCAGAAGCAGGGACGCCTTCCCCCCTTTTTTAATTCCTCTCCCTCATCCTTTCTTTCATTCTTCGCTGGCATTATTCCGCGATGCTTCTAGAATTCTTATCTGATGTAGAACGTTGCTGGGGGCGAAGCTGTCCGTAAATGGACCGGTTCGATTATGATTTTCATGCCGACGGGGGCGACTTGTGTTGCTGATGAGCGTCTCGCTTGTTCGTAACGAATCCTTCCGCGCCTGGCGATTGAAAAACCGAGGGGAATGACGCACGAGTTCGTAGGCTAATTTATGGGTCGCCGAGGCCCAGCGTATCCCTTGTTCGATAAGTTTAATTGGGGGGATTTATTCTGATAGTTTGCAATGATCTTCCTGGATATTTCCGTCGCTGTGACGCTAGAGTGAGAGAGCGAAGGAAGATCGCGAATGACGATTTGACGCGACACTTAGTGTCACAGCTTGACTTCTCAGAGTTTGTTGGCATTTTCTTCCAACGAAGAGCAAGAACTTCCTATTTCCTACGGTCGAACCTCTTCAAGTAAAACTTCAAGGGACCAGCAAACGAGTTAGGGGTGTTTCGAGTTGGGGAAACCGGCATTTTGGGCACAAGAAATTGTAATTGGTGATGTTCTGTGCCTTGAATTTCTTTTTAAATGAGCTGACAGGCAAGGGTTCATTTTCACAATTAATCTTTCACTTTCTTTCAAAACGCATCGTTACATATTCATTCCTTTCATCTTGCGTGATTGGTTGTTGAATAGCGTGAAAATCCTGGCATAAATCCAACTACAACGTGTTCGGTATTTTAGAAAGGAAATTGCAAATCTTGGCTTCTTCACAACTAATAATTCAGTGATTCCGTCTCCACCAGTTTATTAGATTATATCTTCGTTTGCTTCGGAAATCCAAAAAAAAATTACGTCAACTCGCTCATTTCCACCGACAGTAACGGTTATCCAAGGATTTCAATGTTTTTCTCTCATTCGTGACGAGCCAAGAATTATATTTTCTAAAAAGGACAGGAATTTCTTTTCTCTACTTATACGAGGCTATTCATTGTTTTGAATGATGACAGTATTCATGCCCAAATGTATTTTTTCATGACGGCTATTCGATAATTACAGTACTTGAATAAGTTGACTGTTTCCCGAACTATTGACGTCTTTCCGGGTCTAACGGCTCACTCAGTATTACTTTCCTTGTGACCTGAGTTCCTTGTAAAGTAAAAAATATCCTTCGTATACATTTAACGGCGATTCTGAGCGAATAGAAATCGAGTGTCTCGTTGCATACTTTTTTTTGTTTCAATTAAACGATGGCCATGTATTTCACTGAACAGCGTTGTTTCAATTATCTCGAGTGAATCGCCGACAAATCGAAAGAGCACTTCTGATGACTCCCACGCGAAAACGCAATCATTTTTCATTTTCTTGACAAGTTTCGAGCCGGAAATCTGATGTGCTGGATGAGTCGTCCTTGTTGTGGACATATTTCTTGAGACGTACTTCCCAACATTCCCTTGGATCGTGAAACGAATGAATCTCATTTCTCTGCACCAATCAACGCTTTCGTTTCGAGACGATTACGAGCTGTTTGCCCTCGAGTGAAGCTTGTTATGAAGAATGACCGCAAATTAAAATTGAAATGTACCTAGATAACGTGAGTTGATGATCAGCCGGACTACTCGCGAGGAGGCAATAAATTTTGCCGGTTGAAAAAACTGTTGAAATGAGTGGCGGGTAGTTTTCCCACGTGAGATGAGCCCACGGACGAAAATCGCTCCGGATTCCGTTCCTGCAATGTTGATTGAAATGCGGCCGTAGGTGGATTTGTATTGCACCGAAAAGAACGTTCGTATCGTCCTTTTTGTCAGCGCCGAGAGTGAGGAAGATAATTTCTCGGCACTCCGCATAACTTACCTTGTCATCAGATAATTGATCAAGTTCTGAAATAGAGCATTCTTTCACAATTCGGCTGCATGCATTTTTAGCAGTTTTTCTCGGAACTCGGTGCTCGAGTTGTTCGGCGTCAACAGGGAATTATCCGCAAGAACGCCGACGTCGTGTACGTATATATACGCAGAAACTGAGTTGAGGAATGAGAATAATATTTCGAGAGGCAACTTTGGTGTTCACTTAAGTGTTTCGTTGACAAATATGAGAAATCGCTTTCAGCAATGGAGATAAACTTGAAGTGCTTCTTGTGAAGAGCAAATGAATGAAGGCAGATCAAAGTTTATCCTGCTGGGAGTTTTCCGTTCCTTGAGCGTCGTCTCGCATAGTCTATTTCTCGAAATGATTAGGCTGGATAGCAGGGGAAGATTTGATAGGGATTCAAACTCCGTACGCTTTCCTTTTTATATCACAGATGTACTTCATTCTTCATGCAAGAACAAATGCAAGCCCCCTTATCCGCTGAGTCGTAAAATCCCAAGGGCTCCATGACGGCTCTAAGAGAACAAAAACATTATTAGAATGTCGAGAAGCAGGGCAAAGATCAGGCTACGCTTAATTAGTTCTTGAATCAAATTGAAGCCCGTACGTTTCAATTTTTAGACCCGGAAAATAAACCGGAAGACATACTTATAAACCGTATAACAATTAAATATACGGGGTTTTGCCATTGTGAGAGGGGGCCGAGAAGTCTTCATATGTTACAAAACTTGTTTCATCGAAAGATACCCTCCTTTCGTACTCCTTGGTACAGCATTCCCGCGAATTTGAGCACTTTTTTTCAATTTTAGAAGCTCAAAAACTAGGGGGTGCTTATACAGGTGGTCTCTTCCTGCAACTATTTTCTCGGTATAACGATTTTTTGTGGTTCTAGAGGGTCCTCTCCTATGTTACAGAGGTTTTCTTCGACGCAATCCTCGCCACGACGAAAATTTTGCTCGACCCTTGCATTTCGTTGTAGAGAGAGAAAGAGAGAGTCCACCTGTGTACTCATTAGAGTGCCATTAGCGTGAAAACGCGTCTTAATTGGGAAATCTTGCTCATGATATCATGTTCGATGGGTGCTTATATTCTCTTAAATACGGCACGTGTTTTATGCACCTCGGAAAATTTTCCAAGTACTCCGTAAAAATGTCAATGTCCGAATATGTTAAACGTCTTGGACTAAAAGCATCATATCAAGGATTGGCGCCCTCTTGTGCGCCTTTAGTTCTATGGCTGATCCGCATTAGGCGCTGGTGGTGGTACGCTCTGCTTCGGGTTCCAGAAGAAAGAAAAAAATTCTCGCCGCTGAAACGGTGGCTCGTTCCGAATTGTATTCCTTCTTAATTGCTCGTTGTTTGTTGATGCGTTTGCGGCGGTAGTCGGAATCCATTAACCCGCGGTATGGACGCACAGACGGACGGCGTACAGTACAGTACTCTGTTGCTCCATTTGAGCATGGCGTCGGGATGGCTTGATCCGGCTCACGGGGCTTTCCGCGCATACGCCGCCGATGAGGCGTGAGATCCCATACCCGGGTTCTCCGTGAAGTCGTGGGCAGGGTTCTGGCGGGATGACGAACGTCGTCATTAAGGGTTCTAGACTTTTATGAGACATTCGACCGTTTGCTGTTCCCACCCGAGCTGTAAACCCGTGGGCGGAAAGCTCCGTTTGTGTGAAGATTCACGCGGAAAGAGCGTCGAAGGAGGTAGGTGATTTCTCGCTGAAGCGTATAATCTTCATTAGATTTCTACTGTACAGTACTTACTTGGCAAAAAATAAAAATTCATCGAGAAATTCGACCACGGAAAAATTATCGTTGCGGAATGAAAACGCTTGAAAATCGATGCTGAACGTAGTAAAACTCAGGGTTGTTCTGCATCGAATTTCGTCTTACGAAAATTGATAAAATCGTGAATTTTTTGATGAGGAACTCATGCATTACGCAACTGCATTCTGGGGCTATGTTTTATTATCTTTTCGTCGAAGAAGTACTGTCCCTTGTGTCTTCTTACGAAATACAACATTTATGACATTTCATGCAAGTATCGTTCGATACACTCTTCGAAACATCGTTGATTCCTGTGTCTAAACATTTTAATTTTTATTGCCGTGTTATCAGCAAGATCCCTCCTCGCTTATTTTTTTCGAGATTATTTTGTCAAGAGTAACTTAATAGCGGTTGTATTTTCTTGTGATTTTGGATAGCAAATGGTGTTTTCAACAGACCTCAATGCTCTTCAATATTTCCACCTGCTATGTTCAGAAAATCTGTCGAAAGGGATTAAACGGTAAAATTGATTTATCAATGTGGACTGAATTTTCTCTCGTTTCCATTTTAATGGAAAATGACCTCGATCCGGAAAGTAATTGTAACCAGGGAAAAGAAAAAGGACAAAGAAGAACACGATTTCAGCGTGCAAAGTGTTCGCGTGGAACGGTTTTCCTGACACGATTTGCGAATATCTCCTCGAAGTAAAAATCTTTTTGAACAAACTTTTGTTAATGTCGTCGACCTTTAATTCATGCGTACACACGTTAAAAATTGAAGTAGAGTCGGCTGCCAAGGTCGGGGCACTCTTATTCTATTTTCTCTCCTTGTTCATCTTGACATTTCACGAGGCTGGCACTCATCTGCACTTGAATCGTCGCTTGTCCGTCGGCTTCGGAAGTTGCTGAAGATGCTGGCAGATAGTTTTTCCGTAGCAAATGCCGCGCTGGGAACAGATCTAAATCTTCCTTGGCAAGTGGGTTCTTACCGTGTCTCATCTGTAAACATCGCGGTTTGTTTTCTCTCGGATTTATGAGATTTTATCGTTTTGAAAGTCAGCTGTCTTTTTAACCCGAGGGCTTATAATTGCATTTCTTCACTTGCCGTTTTTTTAATTGCGGCGATCTTCACCCTGGAACGCGAGACTTCAGTTCTTCAAGCAGTACCCAACCGGTTTCTTTTTCGCTTGTTATTAAAACTGCGCAGAAATTAAATTATTTGCTTATACTGTATAAGTACTGTACGTGCAAAAATTAAATCTGGCGAAAAGTCAATTTCGGATTGTATTTTCTCAGTAAATACCAAGTGACCGAGACTGAGTATGTTTCAATATCTTTTGAATTCTTCTTGAAGTCTCCCTTTTACTACAGTGATTTTTGGTTTGATGTTGAATTAGAAATAATGCATACGGGATACTCCAGGAAGATTTGGGCCAATTTTATTTTGTATTGTTTAAAAGAAACTGTAGAATGCTGTAAAAATGAAGGACTAAGACAAGTAAGATGTAATGGCCTTCGACGGCCGTACAATTAAATCCAAGAAAACGTAGCTCTGCAGAACGGTTCCGAAACAGTGGAATTTCTTCCGATCTGAGCTCTGGAAAGACGGAGTTGGGCGCAACAAAATTTTTATATCGAATAGTTTCGAAAATTACACTGGTCAATGTTTGAAAGTTATGAGGAATTTCGTCATCCATTTCCATTTTGAAAAAATTCAGTGGCGTTTTATTTTTCCAGGCGCATATACTGTTCCATAAATTATTAAAAAAAAGCGAAATCATCAATTCCCTTATCAGATCGGAAATTATTTTTTTATCTACGGTTCTTTTGAAACCCATAGAAATCCGTTCAAGAGGAAATTTCAAAGCGTAAATATAGTTTTGGAAACCCCGAATCCCTTTATTCGC
Organism: Notodromas monacha; assembly: GCA_905338405.1. Taxonomy (NCBI): domain Eukaryota; kingdom Metazoa; phylum Arthropoda; class Ostracoda; order Podocopida; family Cyprididae; genus Notodromas; species Notodromas monacha. The sequence continues at coordinate 44,198 of CAJPEX010000143.1, read as the reverse complement.
TCTGCGCTGAGTCAGACGAATTCGGCAATTAATTGCATAATTAAAGTCAATTCCATGTCTAGTCTGTTTCAAAATGTTGTGAGATGGTTTTTCTTTGTTATCGTATCGAGTTTCCTCGAAACAGCTCTTATGTAGCCTAATGACGGTTGTTCGAAGGTGTTCCAATGTTACCTGTTCAAGGATCGAGGTAATTTCTCTGGATACAAGAGCAGTTGAAAAATAGATCCGAGTCTTGACCAGTTTGGTTCGCCCGAAGGAAAGACGTTCATTGACCATTTTATTCCTTGTCAGCCCAGATGAGCCTAGAAATGGTCCCGATGCATCGAGGGCGATAACGCATGTGGTTTTCAATGGCTTCACTCGGAGCTTGCGGAAGTTCCATTAATCATGATCCGATACACGTGATTGAAATCTAGATTCCAAGAGAAGCAACCAGCGTCTAAGGAGCACTTTTTTTCATTCACTTGCCCGCCGTTGTTCTTATTCGACGAGGTTGCCACGGATTGAGGAGAGTGGTTCATTCGCGGTGGTGCTGCTGGTAGTGTTTCGTTCGATGCTGACAGCTGCTCGAGTTATTCCCGTTAATTATTTCATGCCTCGGTGTGAAGATATGTTTTAAGGACATTGCGCTGCAGTGGGACGAATAAAGGGATACCAGGAAGCAAAACTGAAATATCCTAGAGGGGGAAAAAATTAGAAAAAATTGGGAGTCTTTTCTTTCTTTTCTCAGCGCGTTCCGCCTTGGAGGGGAATTTCGAAAGTAACTGCTACGTTTCGGACGCGAAATCTTTTTCTCATTTCTTTTTGGCCGTGAAGTGCCTGCTGAATTGATTCGGGCGAGAGGCAATCTGGGTCTTGGGATTTTCAAGCTCCTGGCTCGAAAGGGTGTTCTGCTGCGCGCTCTGGAATTTTCGGCCGATGGAATTGCAATTTTGCCCGCGCAATCGTATTTCTGTGGTAGGAAGCGGTTTATAGCGTTCGACGGGGTGCGTTAAAGCTTGAGTACTTTCTTTGCCTTAGCACCGAGGTATTGGTAGATGTTATTATAAGTTTTCGGATTCTTGAGCCTTCACGCCCGCATAAATTTCCGAAATGCGTTTTCCCTAAACTAAATTTTTAAAATTTCAATCAAAATCGCCGATCGTACCCCCAAGCATGCCTTGCATTCTTTGTGAGTAATAATCCGAATATGGCATGAACCAGGACAGTTTTGACCCAATTTATGTCGACGATTTTTCAAGAACCACGACCGTCAATTAGCTTAACTTACGCTCGCAAGTTGTATACGGTACTGTATCAAAGTTTCTCGTCGTTCGTAATTAGAATTGTGAATAAGTTTAGCTGAAGAGGAAATGTGCAGATATCCATGGTTCAAATACAAGTTAACCACTCAATTTTAGATTTTGCCTCAATTTTTTTCAAAATATCCTGTTGATAAATTTTCAATTTCAATGTATTGTAATTTTTTTTTTCAATTACATCGACTGAACAGAGAATTGCTAAAAATGAGTTCTATTTTTAGGTTGAGAATGAAAAAAAGTACTGTATTTTTTCTTTGAGATCCAAAATTGACATGTTCATCATTTGGAATCCGTGCGTTTTGATTATTTCAAGTCAAAACATTCTTTCATTAGCCTGGAAAGTCAAATCTCTGCGAAAAATGTTTCCGGTAGCTTTTCTTTTTTAGATCATTGTTGTTTCGCAAATTACAAATGAAAAAAATCGGCAAGTTGCTACTAAAATTGCAGCGTGCGTCAATTGAATAAAAGTGCCGTTAAATGCAAAATATGGGAACGTGTTGGGCCTTCGCTTAAAACCCTTTTGTTCTGCACGGGCGTGTCCCGTTTTGCGCGCTTTTCCTATAGCGTGCTTTTCCGCATTCCTTAGTTTAGCTGTTCTCCAGTTTAAGAGCACTGCGTCGGAATGGAAAGGGTCATGGCGTCCCACATGAGTTCAAATTCTCCGAAATATTTCTGTCTCAAAATTATTATCGTAATCTGTCTCTCGAATGCACTAATCTTGAACACACGTGAAAAAAATCGAAATTTATGAGGTTGTGAACCCGGAAATTTCTGAAACATTTTTGCGGGATGAATTGCTGGTCGCATGAAAGCTCTAAAATGTTCTTGAATAAAAGCCTTCGGTATATCTGTGTTTCTTGAGACACGCGATGATTTCAGATTCGTTTGACTTGCAAATATTGTCGAAAGACTGATCTTTTGTCTTTTGTAGCACAGTACAGGATTTAAAAATAAATCCTGGTTTTAACGCATTTCAGCGTTCTGCACATTATTTCCTCTCGGACATTTAATGGGATCTTGCCAGTTCGATTTTTTTTTCTTCGTCCTTATTCGAGATTTTTTTTTTCTTTCAAAGAAGCAGGAAAGTCGACTTGGGGTTTTGCCGCGGATTTTCCGCTGACCGACTGATATTAGAAACTGGAGTTCCTTACGTTCGATATTTTTACGTGCTGGCTTCTTCAATCGGTTCAGAGAAGGAAGTTTTGAGCGTGGGAACGAATCCGTTTTACCGGTCCGGTGGAAAAGCGGGAGTCGAAAGGCTACACTGTATTTCGGCGGTATGGTGAAATCGTACTTGTCTGGCTTCACCTCTCGTTCCCGTCCCGTAGAAAAGAAAGGTGGGGGGTGAAATCATTTCGAAGGCTATGTTTTACCTTGCCTGTCTTTCTTTTATTTTCCCCCGCTACTGTTTCCGTCGGAATGTTATCTTGTGTCGCTCGTCGGCCGATGAAAACCTCGTTTCCCTTCCCTTCCGCTCGCCAGGGTTCCCCTCTTCTCCCCTTGAGCTCGTTTACAGACGTGAGGACGACGGGTTGTCGCTTGCCGGTTTTCCTTTGACCGCGTTTTTCGTGCCCCTAGTTTCGGATTTCCTAGAAAATCCCGGCCGTTACCGTGAACTTCGTCTGGCCCCAGAAACATCCGCTGTCGCGCTTGGCGACGACCTTGCGGTGTCGCTGAGTGACGACGACGACGACGATGAATAAAAGGCTTCCGTTGTGGAGCACGGAACACAAGTTTCGTCTCGCAAGCGTTCACTGAATATTCGAGGGACTCTCGCATTCCTGCCCTAAATTTTTAGGATGCTGTTCGAGATGCTGCTTTTTCCATGTTCAGTACGAGGGATGGTCCGTAAGTTGCGAGACTAATTAGGAGAAGTGAACCCATGATTTTTTCTTCTCTCGATATACAGTGCTTTTGTATTTTAATAAAATCTCAGCGCTAAAAATGTGTATCGCTTCGTACTGCGGGAAGGACTTCCTCATTCTCCGAAGAAATGAGGTTTCTGGGAAATTTCAAAGCTAGAAAACTTGATCGGGTATCCTTGGACGGTACCGTTATTGCGAGTTATTATTTGGAACATTGAAGTTCTTGGTAGGAAAAAAGAAATCTAGAACGCTTTCACAGGATATGGAAAAAAATCTTCGGAATCAAGTTCTGAAAAACTGATTGAAGCACGGTACAGTATCGTATTTTGTACTGCTTTTTATTCTTGTTGAGCATGGTCGAGTTACCTCCTCGTTCATGACCATTTCTGCCGATATCCTTCAATTTTTAATGAAAATGAATTCGTTCAATTGCGCAATTGCCCTCGCATATCTATCGAACTAAGCACGGAGGTCACGATTTAGCCTCTTTTTCGAATATCTTTTTGAGGTTCATGGGCGACGTGTTGGTGGAAGTTGAAGATGGATTGATGACGATTGCAGAAAATTGCAATTAGCTCCGTCAACTGCCAAGTTCCGTAGTCCAGAAACTTATGGTCCATCCCTCGTATACATTTTAAACTTCTGACGGAATGCAATAACATTTTCACTTGTGCATCCATGAGATCAGCATCAGTGGTAAACAGGAGGACTTCCTTCCACGCATTTGTTTAAAATTCAACGGAGCGATCGACTTCGCTTCTGTTTATCAAAGTTGGGTGTGATTCCGTAGTCTGTGATAATATCGACGGGGAAACCGATCGATCGATCGATCGGCCAGTGAGTCGAACATCTGTTGATGCGGAGCTTTTTCTCGAAAAACTTGCTCCTGGCTGTTTTTCGCTGAGGAATGATTGTGTTAATTTTAAGCTGTTTCTCCGGGCTGCAGTGTAGCGGAGGGGAGGAAGGAATTGAGGTTAATTCCTCGAAGAAGTTGGGAGATAATCGTTGGTTTGGGCCTTTCCGTAGAAATCGCGATTATCCTGCCATCACTTGAAGGTGCTAAAGGAACGGAACTTGTGCGTCGTCACGGTATTTGCAGAGTGACGATTGAGACCCCGGCCGCGTCCCGTCGGCTCTGTCACGCACCTGTCACCCGAGGATTGGGATTCCCACGATGCTCTTTATTTATTTCTTTATTCATTTCTCTTTTATTTTCCCCTTCGAGAAATGCTCGATTGGCTCACTGAAGTGTTAACTAGTTTTTGATAACCCGCATTGGCTGCAAACCGGATGCAAATGGGGAAGAAATGTCTCGTTTTCCGGCCTCCCGCGTTTGCCGGGTTTCTCTGAAAGTGAGACCAAGTCCCTGAGCGCTTTTCTGTAGGCACATTTTAATTTGAAACTTGGTTAGAACACTTAGAAGTCAACACATACGTTGCGGATAAATCGTTTAAATTTCCAAACTCTCGGTCGATGCTTACGCGTGAATTAATTGCCTTGAAAACCGCAAAGATTAATTTTACAGCGATGAATTTCACCTCGCCGCAGTTTTTCTGCGTGACCTATGCGGAGAAAAGATCCCCTGTCCCGGTTCTTGGAAATTATCAAGAAATAACAAACTTTTACTTACCTCAAACTTTCAAAAGACACAATTGGCCATCGATGATCCGCGATTTGATCAAGTGTGTACGAAGTTCAATTCGATCATGGGTAGCAGAGCCGGCTCAAATTGAGCCGCGTTATGACCTCGAATCGACCGTAATTTTATTTGAAAGTAAATCGCAATTATCGTGTTGAACATCGAGAAGGTAACGAACTGAACAGGGTATGATTTCATGAAAAGGAAATAACGAATTATCAGCGATGCATACTACATTCATTATTCATGTTTTTCGTCGTTTTGGAAATTCACCAGGAGAACTGTTCTTGAAAATTTTGATGGTTTCTCTTATGGAATATCTCAAGCTGTGCAATCGAGGCTATTTTCTGGGTACAGTAAATTTAGAGTATTATAATGATTGAAAGAACGGCGACGGACTTCAGTCTATGCTGGGCGTGGCTTTCTGAAGTTTGTCAAGATCATCAGAGCATACGGAGGTGTCCAGACCTCCTGTAAACTGTTTCACTCGGGGAAGATCTCCAGATGTTTTGATGATCATATGTTGAATAGACGCTTTCGAGATGCGTAAATGTGGGAACCCGGGCAAGTGTCGCAATCCCAACTTTTGGGGGGAAGCTGGTCAAGTGAGTGGCTGCTAGTGGATTCAGGCCCCCGTAAACGGCGCTCGGGTTTCGCAACGCCGCCGGGTACGAGGGCAACAATAGAAGATGATAGATGCGAATCTGGGAGATTAATTGTTTTGATCCTGGACGAGACCTGGGGGAAAATTAGCTCGCAGGGGTGAATATTCCGAGCACGTGGCTGAAGTGAACAAATTTCGTGCTCGCTTTCGGGGCTGCGCGTTTTTTCCGCTGAGTCACGGAAAGACTGCTGTGCACCTGTGTGTCGTGTTCCCTCCCATTACATTGTTTCCAGCGCCTCATTGCTGGGACGACTTTTCTGGATTATCGTCCCGATCACGCGGCGCCGATTGATAATTCCTGGGTCGTTCGACAAGTTTACTTAATTTTAAGAAAAAGGAAATCCCCCTTTGCGTGAAAAGTTTCCTCTGAAAACTCCTTCTGCTCGAAAGCGATAGCTATTGAATGCCCACATCTTCAAATAATAAAATACGTTCAGTAAATAGATTTGGGAGCTTCCTGAAGTTCTAGCGAACTTCCTTTGCATTTTTAAAATATTCTTCTCGAGAAGTCGGCAACAAGAAGATATTCTCTACAAGGTGGCTCGATTTTCGAAAGACCACGACATATTTCGTTTTATTGTGCAAAGCTTTTTACTGATAATTTTATTGCAGAGTAGTTGCGGAAACATGAATAGAACGTGGGCTTGGGGGAAAAGGCAGTTTCCAAGAGATTTTTCGGAGAGTTTCTGTATTCCTCCAGTTTTGTAGCTCGGTTTCCCAGAAGATTTCAGATTGATGCCTTTGTACATCTGGAAGATAATTTCCCACTAACGCGTTGTGATTACTGTATTCTATATCTAAACACCGCAATAGTAATTTGAGACTGAAATATTGATCTCTCTCCAAGCACAATAAGATTGCCTTCACCCGTTTCCGGAACAATGTCCGATGTTCGTAGTGAATATTCTTGGTGAAATGGCCATATACTTCGGGGAACATTCTTTCACTGGAGATTTACAGCGGTCCGAAGGTTAGGAAGAATCCCGAGATCATTTGTTAGATACAGAGAAGTTTCTGTTGAATTCGGTTTTCTGAAAGGAATCTTCCTGTCCTTTGAGTATTGGCATTTCTTTCATTCGAATCGGTGTCACTTCAGGCAAGGTTTCTCCTTGTCTGCGAATGAAGAATCTCGTGTTCACGTGTGTGCTACAAATTTGTGAAGCATTTTTCAGCGAAGCCCTCGAGGAGAGAAACCGAGTGTCTCCTCGCGGCGCGACAAATAATAACCGCCGGTGTTGATAACCTAGTTTCCAAACACCGGCTTCGATTAGCACGCGCGTTATTTCTCCGAGTTGCGTAGTAATTGAAAAAGACGGGGAAAAATAGAATGAAACGAATTCGGTCGGTTTCAAGCTTCGCCTGAGGCCAATGGCGGTGCCTCTTTTGAAAACGGGTGCGGGAGAAAATCCCGCAGGCACGAAAATTCCGCGGGAGCGAAAAATCTCTTTACTACGGCAATTTCGGCAGGTATTCTGAAGCAGCGCTGCCACGAATTTGACACGAATGGTTCCCACGAATTTGTTCATTTCAGCCGAATTCGACTCATTTTTGGTGAAGGACGGAAGGGAAATCAGCTTCCAAAACATGAAATGTACGCCTCCTCTAAAACCAGATTGTGACGCTGTGTTACTCGTTTATTCTTCTCACCATTTTCGAAATTCGTACTCTTGAATTCCACATTTTTGTATTTTGTCCGGGAGCATTTCAAACCCCGAAATAGTATATTTTCTCCATGGCTTATTTGTTGCTGGGAAGTCGTCGTTTGCCTTTTGTTGGTCGGATCAGATCTGAAATTTTTCCGGACTCCGCATTGTGGCCCCATGATCGATCAAATTCTAACGGGGAAGTATCGAGCTTTTGAGGTGGCGCCGTGGCTGGAAATGATTACTGTAATTATTTCACGAGAATGTGTTGCACTTCTAAAACTTTTCTTAGGCTTGGGTTTCATTTTTTTCTCTACAACTTTGTGAAGATGAAAGAGCAGGTATCCATATATTTTTTCATGCATTATTGTAAATTCTTAGCTTTCCCGATTTTTTTTTTCGACCTATCCGCGCGAAACGCTGCTTTAATTCCCCGATTTTTTGAAATTTATTGATTGGACGTTATGATCGAAAACAAACTGTTCTGATAATAAATACGATAGAACGTAAAGCTATTTTCGTGCTATGCACAGTATTGTACTTGAATGGAAATTCCTCGGCGTATTTGGATATTTGTATCAACACTGGAAGTGTGAAAGACGTTCTGGTTTCATGGTATGTTCTCAATTTATGCGGCTGTCGAATTTTTCCCTCATGTTTTTCTTTTGGATTTTGGGGGTAAATGCTGTAGCATATGCTCAAGTAAATATCGTCTTTGATTTAAACCAAGATGGTGATCGTCAATTCGTGTTGCTCACCGAAATAATCATGGACGTTTTACTTAATTCTTTCCGCAGAACTCGACGACTCGACATGGTCGACACTTTCTCCGTTGCCGTCGAGCGTGCTCGGCTCTCCATCAAAATTGCTTGCCGATCACTTCACAAACCGTGTGACTGGAAAGACATGCGTGACGAGCTCTTCCTCTCTATGCTCGTCATCGTCGACTGTGACGTCATCCTCATCGGCCTCTTCTTCGTTGGCGACATCAACCCTGACGATCGGCAAGGTAAAAGAGGAGCCGATGGACGCTGACGATTTCCTGGCTGCTGCGACCGCGACAGTGACGCCGACGAGGTTCAAGATCACGAATGCCGGTGGGCTGACGAGCAGTCGGGTCATCAGTGCTGCCTGCATCACTGGCGGCCCTCGGGTGTGTCGACTGTCGGCGGCCAATGTCGACGACGGGGAAGAGTCTGAACGCCGCCTTGTTCCCATCGTCGTGCACAAGGAGAAGGACTATGGCATTTCGAGGGTAGGAGCTCGACCGTCTGGTTTTCATTTGCTTTCTTTTGATGCCTGTTTGCCAAACGAAGACTAGGGGGTTGCCCTTATTGCAAAATATAAATCTTCCCGTTGAGCACCAGTGTTTGGTTCCTTCCGGGGAAATGTGGGGATTTTTCGTCTGAAAATTCCTAATGGGATTAAGAAAAAGTAATTTAACTGTCGCGGTTCAACTGAATGAGGTTGGGTTGCATGTGAGAAAATTTTCTACGCTAGTTATTTGAGCTTACTCCACTTCCCGTAGTCCCTGAGTTATTGTTGTTCTAGACTAGAGGAAAAGGACAAATGAAGATACGGTATCCGGATTATTTATCTCTGATACGCGTTTCTTCTGATAAGAGCTTCCGAATATAGCTTCAATTTTACTTAGATCTTTACTAAAGCAATTTTCGGGATTTTGCATAGAAAAATTTAATTCAAAATTCAGAACAATTTTCAGCTGTGAAACTAAGTAACTTGAAGCTAACTCAAGGTAAAGGCAAAAGAAGAAGTTTTGTTCGACTTGACCAATTACCTTGTCACATGCTGGTGTAAACTTTCAAGATATCAAGTTGTTCGTTAAAGACAAACAAATACATATTCAATATTCTTCTTTATGTACTGTATGTCCGTTAGCAGAAGAGATTTGAAATTCAATTCGTTTCATGGGCCTGGTCGGAAGAGCATATTTTGGAAAACTCATGTCGGAGTCGCTTTAAAAAGTATGTAGTCGATCATCAACCGCTGAAACTCCACTCTATGCTAATGGGCTGGAAAACATATGACGAAGAAATAAGTGAAATTTGATAATTTGGTGCCTGTGAAAAAAAATAAAGAACCCCTAGCTGCTAGAAGACACGCGTTATTTCAACGATCTTCTGTTATCCCTGTATGTCTAGTTTCCCGAATAAGCGAGCATCGTAGCATTAAACGAACGAAATACATAGATCGGATCTTGGATCCAATTTAGCGGCATTTTTTTCTGTTTAATTCAACTGATTTGAAAGGATCTGGTTGAAAATATAGCGTAGGATAGCTATCGCACATTTTCTCAACCAACCACTCCGTCTTCGTGAAGATCATTTCCAACCCCCTGCAGTAAAGCAATTTCTCTTTACCCTCTGTGACGGAAATGTTTCCGGTCGTGCTTGTTTGCGGCGACGTTGTAAACTTAGCTTGTGGGCATGGTTGTAAATGAAGCTGACTTACCACCGGATGGTTTTTTTGCCACCTGAAATGCACAAAGTTTCCTTTTCCCGTCTGCAAATGATCTTACCATAGATAGTTACGCTGTAATTCGGGGCGTACTTCTGGGAGCACACGAAAAAATAAAATAAAAAAGTCTCTGATCCTGTTTCAGTTGTGAAGGATTTTCCTACCGATTTATGCCGAGGGAAAGCGATCCTGTTTATTGACGAGTGACTTTTTAAAATGAGAATGTTTGTCTGATGTATTCCCCTATTTTCTTTCTTGCTTTTTCCATGGAACAGTTGAGGTTAGCACAAGGATCAACTGTACAGTGTGGATCACAAACGATTCTGCTTGCCACAACCTCCGGTAGCTCCAGTTCGGTTTACTCGACAAATGGACAAAATGTTGTCCTCTCCCAACCTCTGAACGTCAAAGTGGAGTCTTCTGGTGAGTGTAGACAAAATGCCTGGTTACACTTTCTCGCTTTTGCGTCCTGATCAAGGGAAACTGGAATTTCGAGCAATTTTTCCTTCTTCTTGAAAATTGAACCGTTGTTTGGTATGCGGAGAGAGGCCAAGTTGGGCTTTTTTTTTTTTTACGATTACGCAGCTCTTTTCCTCGGAGCATGTGGCCAAACGACTTTCCACTTCGGGATTCCATAAACCCTTGATTTATCATCTCCTCTCGGAGCTTTTCGGATTATGGAATGAGCCGTAGTCTCAGCCTTCCTTTCCTGCGGGGGGAATCGTTTGATGGCTGAGGCAAGTGGCTTTTCTGAGCCCGGCTTTGAGGTACTGGCATGAGTTCCGCGTCATGAATTCCCTGGCCGCCGCTGAGCATAATGACATTTCCGCCGAGCACAACAACGTTTGCCCATGCGCGGTATTACGACGAAATTGGGACTTGGGTCGGTGTTAAACCAGCCGGATTCGCGCTGAGTGTAATGAGCGTATGGGCGACTGCGTGGGAAATGCGCGGCGCGTTGTTTGTTTTAATGCCGGCTCGCGGGGAAACGACTGGGGAGGAACATCCCGAGTATTTTATCCGTGTTTTGGTACACTTCGATCCCCCGTCTGGTTGCCCGTTGGAGGGATGTACCTTGAAAGTCGAGCCTTCACGATTTTTTTTTCTTTTTCATTCCAACAAAATGTCAGCTACATTGCTCTAAAATGAACCACCATCGATTATGAGACGATCTTCTATTCCGTGTGTCCCAAAAATTATACAGGTTACTCTCCCTACAACAAATTTCATAGGGACCAAAAAATCGTTGTAGAGAAAATTTATTTGTATAGGACCGCTGTAATCTAACGCCAACCGGATCAAAAAATCGCTATGCAGAAAAATCGTCATAGACGAGATTGTTGTGGAGTGAGTCCATCTGAATTTTTTTCTTGCTGATTTAAATCACATCAAACACCCTTTCATTGCGTACAAATTCCTTCTAAACTCGAGAATTTCATTGATTTTATTCCTGCAGCAAATACCAGCATACAGTACTTTCCGAAATTCCTGACGGGAATCATGTTTCTTACTCAGTAGCCTGTTAACTTAAGGTGGGCTACGAATTTTTGCTATTGAAGATTGAGTTGGCCTGGAAAGAAATATACACTCCAGCTCCAAATGTAATTGCCGTTCCGAACGATTTAGGGACGATTCATTGATCAACGTGACTCCTACCAATTCGAATGCACGTATATATGCACGCCAACTCTCGCGTCTTTTGTTCGTGCATTTTCACGTGTTTTTTTTTTTTTTAAAGAAAAAAAAATTCGTCAGTGTATAGACTGAGGAAGGCAAGCTTGATACGATTACGAGTGCTGGAGTCGAAAACTTACCGTTCATCCCTTTGTTGCTTTAAAATCTCAGATCGAAGCACGAATCGTGAGGTGAATTTTGATGCCGAGCATGATGTGCCGAGAATGCACATGCCCCTGTTGAATGCGGCTTCGGTACTTACGTGTTGAGGCATCCCAAACCCTTTTTTAATTTTTGAGTTCAGTACAGTATCTTCACCGACTGCTCCAATGATTGCTAAATAAATAATTCAATATCACGCCCATCCGAATAATTCAACCTACAGTGTTTCCCCCAAAATAAGACCTGTGTTATCGTCATGTTTCGGGCGCGATAAGTATTGCCTTCTGGAATCGTGATGGCCGAGACCACACTAGAGATGAACGGAGAAAATTCAATTGCCAGTGGGATGATTATGAAAAGAGATTTTTGCTCGTAGTAAAGCTATTTATTTTCTCTTCAGTAACTGAGGTAAACGGAATTATTTTTAGAGATTTCAGTGATACAGCATATAAATCAACTTACGTATGCTCTTCGGATGTGGATTGACAGATGGTGAATTCGGGGGCACTGTGGGAAAGCTAGAAAAACTGTAAGTCTTCATGGCGAAAAAATTTTTTTTTTGAACGCTGGCTATTTAATTCTAACTGGTGGTCAATTATCAGTAGTAGCTCAAAATGTTTGAGTCGAGTACCGAAGTTAAATCGATACATGTTGTCAATGAGTTGAAAGAAAAGGGACCCTCATGTATTTTTTACACTGAATGCTGAGGATAAATTATGAGTTTAAATGTCAATCGGTTGAGACAGGAAGGGAAGTTTTATGCGCAATTTGTACGTCGGAACTCGAGCGTATAAAGCAGTCCCTAAATGACGGTATTCTGAGATTAATGTTTGCCCCCTAATTTGCGTGCATTGTTATGCAAAAACTGGTGAATAACGATATTCATTATGGAAAAGGAATGTATGGGTAAGTTGGTCGCTGTGTAGCTCATGGAATCCTTTCGGATTGTGCCATATCCTATGTTGCACTTTTGCAACAGTTCTCATGTGCAACTGATACTTCATCTTTTGTATATTAAGTTTTTGTTGCAGCTGCAAGTGAAATACAGTAGTTCATCGGATTGCCTTCGCAGGGCGTCGGCTTGTATCGGGGTTTTTTGAGAGGAGGATATTTACGAATGCGAATTCTGTATAGACCGTTTGAGAAATCGAAATGGGATATATTTTGTAACTTTTTATGCTCCGACGTTGACAATTTTCGGTCAAGTTTGATTGTGAAAACCTCCCAAAGAAATATTTTCATCATGTTTTGGTTGGGTCAGATTGAAAGCAGGTTTCACGATAGATTATTTAAAATTATATGTGTATTTGAAAATCCTTGGAAACATGCAAATCCCATGTATTTCCCTTGCGTAGCCCTCTTCCAGGAATGAATGAAGAAGTGTTCCATACGTTTGTTTTCTCTTTAGTTTGAATCCGTTCCTAATTTTCATGAAAAGGATTGATCGAAGATTACTAAATCGTCCGTTTTTGACACAAGTCTGCTGATCGTGACATTTTCTCGTCATTTTCACCGAAAATTTCAGAGTTAATTTTGCAGATAATCATGGTGAACGGACGAGGCATTCGGCGTAATGTTGACATTAGCACAATCTTTGTGTAGGATACTGAACATCAAATTCGACCAATGATTGTCCAAGAAAGACTAGCGAGATGAAAATTACAATTAATGCCGCGGTCAGTCAACTCGGCAGGTTTTATTTTCTGTGAAGGAAGAAGTCCCCACGAGAAGCAGCATGTCGTCTGCTTTATACCCAGTCCTGTAGCGTGTTAAAGCAGCAGGAGACCCAAAAAGCGAGAGAGGTATTTATCGCTTTCGCACGCGGCGATCAGCTGTTTATTTTATTTTTTATTTTTTGGCGGTATGAGGGAACCACGTGAGTCCTGGTGTGTTGTGGCGGGATCGGCACTCACCGAGCAAAGAACGATTCGTGATTTCAGGGCACACAAAAAACAATAACGCGCATTTTTTCTCCCCGCTGACGTGAAATTGCCGGGAGGGGCGGCAGAGATTAGCTTGGCGGTGCGGCAATCTGTGATGGACCGACTCGAGTTCGGCAAGATTCTTCCTACCCAAGGCGAAGCCGTGGCTTTTATCGAGACCTGCCCCCAGGGTTGCCATTTGGAAATTTTTGTGTTTGCGTTCCGTGTTGTTCCTGCGCATCTGGATTTCAAGCGGTGAAATTACGTGACAGACAGCTTTGCATCTTAGGTTATCTTTTGTATTCCCCCACTGATTTCTATCTTTGTTTTTAACTCAGATCTTTCGATTGAGAAAAGTTGTGGTTTATTTTTGTCGCTCGCACTTCGGAGCAGTTTTGGAAGTTGTCGGGAGGAAAAATTTAGGGGCTTTTGTGCAATTTCTTCGTCGTGTTTTGAATGCATAAGTTGTGTCCTTTTTTTTATTCGATCCGTCGGTGAATGCAAAACGATGGACGTGCGCCGGCTGAAAGAAATTGGGTTGCGTCAAAATTTGTACGGGGATTTTTCAGTCTCGATTTTATGCCTTCCGCATTCCGAGGTGTTGCGCGAATTTTTTCCTATGCGCATATACTGAGTTCAACGTTATGTCTCAATTCCGGGGTTCCGAACCGATAATTATTTAGAGCATTATTCAAGTTGTGCGAATATTCGAAAGCTATACTTCCCTTGGGAAAATAATCGTTCCCGGTGTCTGAGAACAATTTTCGCTGCTGAGGAAAACTATGAAATCGTTTCGAACCTCGAAAGAGTCTGTGTTTGTCTCTGTTTTCTTCTTCTTCTTTTTCCTGAAAATATTTCAGAACTGCTTGAATTTTCAACTTTTTGTTCACATCGGGTATGGATTGATGGGGTAAATTGGATGGCCTAATGTAGAGTCGTGACTAAGTTTGTCTGAGAATACGCTGTAGTTTTATGTTTTTAAGTTGCATTTATAAATTTGAAAAACTGTGCACTGTAATTGGAATTATCCTCGATGAAAATGTCAAATGTTGTGTAAGTGGGGCCAATTTTGAACTGTGTTTCAAGTAAAAAGGAAAAAGTTGAATTTCTTCCCTTTGACGGAGTAACCATTGGAATGATAATTGGATGCACGTCAATTACTCTTGATTTTTCAAAGCAATAGCAACATAACTGCTCAGAATGTATCACCCTTTGAAGGTCAGGCGCCGTTTTTATTCTACCCAGTTGAAGCTTCGGGTTCTAAACAATTCACTTTTTAACGTGTTGCCCCTTTTATTAAGTTTTCCGAGGACAGTACTGTCGGGGAAAACTCGAGAATCTAAAAAAAGCGATTCAATTTCCTGCGTGGAGGCCTGATGTTAAATGGTTCAGATGGCAACTTTTTCAAGGTTTTCTTCTGGCTCTCCTCAGTCCGATCTTCTCGCCCTGAATGATGGAGTCGGAAATGAAGAGGAATATCCTCAGGCTCGGGGAAGAAGGATGAGATGAATGAAACCAGGCGTATCCCGACCAACGCCAACACGTCCGGCGTATTTGCACGCCTCCCCTGGAGTCTTTTATTTTTATTTTATTTTATAGTTATTTAGACCTGCGTTAGGTACTTTTTGCCTCCCATCAGCACGATGCCCTCGGTTTGAAATCAAAACTGAAAAGAAATATTTTTTTAAAACGAACAAGAACGAAAAATCCGGGAATTTCGACAAGAAACCGCCGACGAATTGAATGTGTTCGCCGTTATGTCCCGGCGTTGGAATTTCTTGCGCGAAGAAAATTTCTTCCGGGTACCATATGCTCCAAGCTGCATTGTTCCCTTCTTTGTATCAGCTGGTGAAGTAACATACAATTTACGATATTTGATAGAATATTTTAAGATGTCCATTAAATTTTATTGCAAATTTCAAAGGTGTGACCAATATTCTGCCTGCGCAAGCAACGGTTACCTCATTCCATTCCTTATTACTGTATTTACAGCGCTGCTGGTTTGAAAATATTGTAGCAAAGAAGTGTGTACAGTACTCTTATAAAAAGCTTTCGATGCCTTTCACTGTTCACCAACATACTTCGTAATCCAAATGATAACATTTGTAACAGAATGAGCCGAAGTAATAAAGACGCTAAATTCTCAAATACATACAATTTAATGCGTTAAATCCTTTCAATGTCATTTTTCATGCTGCTTATTGTGATAGCATGAGAACAAAATATTGAAATCGTTAAATGCATTTTTGCTAATCGAGCAACGGAATCGGATGCGTCATTGGGAATTTTTTATATTTGCTGAAATCGGTGTTGTGTTGACCGTTCTTTATTGTACAATGTTCGTGGTCGGAAGGAATTTAGGCAATTCTTTGTGTAGATCGTGAATTTCTCGAATACTCCGCTCAATGCCAGAAATTCCTTTTCATTATCATTATTGATGATGTTCCGAGCGTTGCGAAGTACTTTAATTATTTGATGCCCATGGTTGGTGCCTAATGATATTTTTCCGAGGCAAGCATTCCTTCCTCAAATCGAACCAGATTTTTTTTTTCGTCCTCCTTCGAAGAGCGTACTTGAGGGTTTGAGGAAAGTGTCACGGATTGATGATTTGATTTTACCTGCACCTGTGGAGGCATTCCATCGTGATTGCTGACCACGATCCGGAGGCACAGCGATAAAAAATGTGTTTCCCGCATCGCATGGGAAAAGAACGTATGGTCGTTTGAATCTGAGCATGATCCGCGGTTGGAAGCTAAACGTTGAAGCGTGATAGATCACGTTGTCGTCGTCCGACCCGACGCTCTGGAGACACATATTTAAAGTAGCGAAGATTCCTGTTGAGAATGTAATGGGCTGTCTGAACGATCCGGGGAGACAAATTCGGAGCCCGGAGCAAGAATTCGATGACAGCTGTTCCATCTCTCTTTCTCTCTGGCGCGCGTCTGACTTGAGCCGGTCTTTTTCGGTAAATGTGATCGTGTTCCGGACGATTTATTTCGCCTCCGGGGCATCCTCGCTGTTCACAATTGCTCCCGTGTGCGTTCTCTGATTGACTGATGCCATCCCTGTGAAAGAGTCCCTTTTTGGAGAATTCCGTATGGCCCGCCGAGAAATAGCACGCAGGGATAGTCTCCGGGGTTTAGCTGCGTTCGATTTCAATCCAGGAACCCAAGCTAACAAAAATCGATCCTTGTGAATTTTTATCATCAATTACAGTACTGCTTATTTTCCTTGGGCTGGTTTTACTTACTGATGCTGCTTTTCTGCTGGCGAAGTACGATTGCTGTCTTAAAAATTGAGTTATTTCTGCGCTGCCCTTGTTGGATTATTCGACATGGGTGGAAATGGAAGAAATGAATGTAGCATCGTAATATGTGACCATTTCTTGAAATGAAGGAAATTCGTGAAACTGGAATTACAAAGTGTTCGAAATGGAAATTTACGTGATACACTTCTATATTTTATTGGCTTGCTGGCAGTCTAAGGGCTATAACATATCTAGGGTCATTGAAAGAAGTTACTTATTCGAAATTTCCCGGATCTGACAGTTTTGATATCTTGAAATCAGTATACCGTGTGTATCTATTTCACAATAGTTCGAAGAATTCTGATTTAGAAACTTGGGTACTGAAAAAATAAAATGTCGAGTCTCAGCGAAGGGAAATTTTTGCTTCTTCGTATAAGTCGTTCTGATGAGCGTAGGTAATTTCTATTTTTAAGAATACGTATTGATCCAGAGCCACTTTTTCGGATTTCCGCTTGGCCACCTGGAAAGAACTGCTGGTCATTTGGAAGGCGAAATTTTATTTTATATTTTTATTTTAAAATTTGGGAAATACTCAATTCTGTTCTTCGAATTTTCTCTACGCAATTTTTTTTTTCGTGCGCGCGTGGTCGTAATGAAGTTCTGTATTTTTTTAAATTCAGAAATCGGAGTACAATATCGATTTTCCACCTTGAGTCGGATAAATCCCTCGAATAGTGTTGTAAATATTGCCCTTCGGTGATGTAGTACTTGAATTTTTTTCGAGTACTACGCGCTTTTTTCTTTCTTTCAAAGAACGTTTAATATAAAAAGTGCGATTTATATTCGAGCATGAATAAAAATTTTGATTCAAGGAAACTTTTTCATTTCTTTGTGAAAATCGTGGTCTGCTTTATTCTCGAGTTAGTATGGCCTCAGAATTCTTCTGAAATTCTCGCAAGCCTCTCCTTGCGTTTGTCGGATTTTTTCCACCTTGGGTTTCTTTGTTATGCTTGGAATGGAAATATTCTAGTTTCCGCAACGTCGAGGGCATTCGAAACTTGGTTTCGAAATCATCTGACCTCCAGATTTTTAGTTCATAAGGTGCGATTTTCTAAATTTTCTTCCTTTGAATTTCCTTTCGTAGCTTATTTTCTTGTCACTTGATTTCTATGATTATGTAACTCTTCAGACGGTAGGCGTTTGTCGTTCCTTCTTTGTAGGAAGACGTGACGTTGTAGTTCGTAACATTTAAATTCGCCGGATGACTTGTCAGTATTTTCGAATCGGTTATGTCGTGTTTAACACGAGTAAAAAATTGGACTGAAAAGTTGGATATTATAGAGAACACGTAACGCGATGAAGATACAGTACTGTATTTCCGTGCTCTTCACCGATGCTTTCGCTTCTTAATCACGTCCGTTTGTCTCTGCTTCACAAACCCGAAAAAAGCACAGTGATATGATGACCGTATCATGCCCATGATTGCATCTTTGAGGTAGTTGTTGAACGCTGCGTTTCATCATAGTGTAGTATGTCTACCCGACCACTTTTTCGGCCGACCGCGGACATTTTTAGTCATACTCCGTGCGAAACTTCTGAATAATTTTTTTGCGAGCAGCATTCAAGATTTGTACTACAAGTTTCGGAAATTTGAAACGACTACAACTCCTCTGATTTCATTACATTATCCTCGGGAAAAATTGTCTTGTCGATTGGATTTTAGGACGTACGTGGATGATGACGATGTAAGCGTGACACAAGCTGAAAACCGAGAAAATCGGACCGTCAACGAAGTTACGGAAACAGCGTAGTTGAATTTAATTTCTTCTCTGGAATCTCTCACGGATTTTCAATTGCTTATATTTTCCCCTTGCAATTCTTAAGCTGCTCTCCTCTTGAATTGTCCTCCCTGTCGGAACTTCAAAGACTTTGGAAGTTATCTCGATTTTTCTGGTGATTTGTAAATTATTTTTCTGTCTGCTCCAATGGTATCGATCAAAAAAATCATTCTAATCCTAAAATTAGCGTTATTTATTGGAGTGTTGAATCAATCTCGTAGGTTCACCTTGTACTTTGAGGTCGAATAGTACGCGGAAGATTTGGCAAACTTTGGTTGAGTGAGCTTTGGTCAACGCGACGCGGTTTGCTGCACACTTCGAAAAGACGCGTCCGGAGAAAATTGGGAAGACGATCCCGCCCGCGGCGCGGATCGCGGATGATCGCCCAAGTGGATCGATCGGTCGTTTGTTTTTCATCGGTCCTGTACTCCTGTGGGTATACCTCCTAGTCTTCTGCCTTCCTGCTTCATGTGCGAGGGTTTATTCACAAGTTTTTGTGTGTCTTGGGCTACCCGTGTTGAAATTTCGGAGGTAGATCTCATTTTTGTCGAAATATTTTATTCTTTTCTTTCCACGATTCCGCTTTATTCCTTGTCCATGTCGGAATAAAAAGAAGCCCAATCACTTCGAGAAAATGATGATTTCCTGCCAAGCTTGTTCTATAAAGTTACTCGCAGTCTAGGAGTGTCAAGTATTTTAAATGTACTAGGGGGTAGGGGAGTTTATCTGTTATTGTATCCCAGATTCGACAGCCATTTTTTTACGAAACACAAGGGTTGATGTCGGTGATGCTGATTTCGAAATATTCCGTAGAATTCCGTAGGTGAGAATCTAGACGACGAAGCTAAATTTGCCGTTCGAGAAATTATCCGATAAACGGAGGCTAATTCCCCAGGAATTTTGAAAATCCTCACTCAGAGAATCAGGTTATCCCAAGAACTGAGTTTGAAACCATTGCCGAAATCTTCGAACCATATCCGTATGCTTCATCCGAAAAAAAAGAGCATCCTCTTTATTGTGTCCCGTATTCTATGAATGCTTTTCAATACGAAGTTACTATTGCGATTCTTTCCAATTTGAATGTTATCTCGAGTCGAAATTATCGTTCATTTTTTCAATCCGTATATTATAGAAACATTGGCTATATAGAGTCTGGGAAATCACCAGGCGTGGACTTGGATTGAAAAAGAGACCGCCGCGTGTCGGTTTTAAATTTCCCAACTCGGTGTTCAGATCACTGCTGTATATTGAGATTGAACCCCGTACGTGCGTATCATTTTTTTTTCGTACGATTTTCCTCCAGCCTTCCTTTTGTTTATGTTGCTTGGTGAGATTATATTACTAAATTGCTGCCTCGAAGAGAAGTGAGATATGGACTAGATTTTTTTTTTTTTTTTTTTTGCTCGAAGTGCTATCCGAGCAACGTTGGGAAATTTTCTCACCGAGCGATGCCATGCTATAATCGCTCGGCAATTTATACCCGCTTTTCCTTCAGCCTGCGGATTTGAATTTTTTATTCAAGCTTGCCACTTCATGATTTCGTTCGAAATTTTTTAAAACCTTAATTTGCTCATTTCGCAATGTGCTTACCCCCAGAAAGAAAATTACAATACCTCGTCAGTTAAATTGTTTTCTCTTGAGAAATTCTCATGCATTTTTTGCCCCAAGATCGAGGTTCTCGGCAATTTTTTAGAAAGTTGTTTGCAATCGTGGTCGTTCTTTTCTTATAATTGTTGAAACCACCTATTATCTTACAGAAGTGACGCGCTCGGACGCCTTGGTTCAATTACAATTCGAGGAATTAAAATCCGTTATGTAGTTATTTTTAATCCTTATTTACTCTACGCACATCCGTTGGAATTTTTGACTGCACGCAAATAATCGTACGAATAAAATTTTCTTCGTACGATTATTTATACTAAAAGTATTTCGAAAACACGCTAGTGGATAAAGCGGAGTCATAAATTTTCAAAGGTGAAATTCAAACGTTGTCAAACTCCGTAATTGGACAGGAAACGATGATATCTGCACTGCGTAGATCGAAGAATGAATTATCGGTCAAAAACATAGGCAATTTTCTAAGGTAGAAAATTTGCGACTGTCGCATTGAAAATGTATGTGTGCTCAAGACGGTAGACGTAATCGTGATGGAAAACGTTTCGTTCTGTAGTCGTTATAGTGCGTGTCGATGCGTGTGACTTTTCGACGTAATTATCTGTCATTCTTCTTCGCGTTTTTGGTACTTGTTGACATGTTCCCGCGATTTCGTCTTGACCGTTGTCTAATTTAATTCTGTCTCATTACGAGCTGTCAGTGTTTACTCTCTATTCGAGATAATTGCTCGCGGTGCTTGAGCGACTTAACGCCCGAGTTCCGGGGAATATCCGGCTTACTTTTGCAATGTTTTTGTGGCATCTCGGAAATTCACTGTCCATGGCTGGCTGCCAGTCCGAAATTAACGACTTAGCGTCGCGAAGTAATTAAGGTGCATCCCAGGGGCGCTGCGTAATCAAAGCAATCAAAGCCGAGATAATTCAAGAGATATTCATACGCGAGTTGTCCATACCGCGATAGCGCTAATTTGATAGCCCGACGTCTCGGTCTTGTTCTTAAAACTGGAATCTCACTGTACCCTTTTTGTACGTACGAGGCATTCTTTTCATAGTTTCCAATGTCTTGCCTGAAACGTCAGTCAGATTTTTGATATTATTTTAAGGATTGGTGTGAATTTGCGAGCTTCTGGTTTTGCGCTGAAGCATTCTTTTCTACCTTGAACTGAACCGAGTTCTGGATGATAGCGTCGGACATTGATGCAGTACTCTGAAGATAAGAGGGGTCTTATGTCAATTTTCCTGTGGAAAATCAATTAACGAGGCATGTTCCACGGGGCAAATTGGGACATCGAGACATTTTGATCCAATTTTCAAATGTTCAGACTTAAGATAAATTTGGGGGCAAACTTTGAGCAGTATGTGCCTCTAATTCCTCCCGAGTTAGCAGCCATTAAGTGAAAAATTCTGAGTTTTAATTTTAAGGCTTTAACTTTGAAAACAATTTAATTATTTATACTTGGCCTGTTTCGGTGATAGAGTTTGTATCGATGCCTGTTCATGGGATACATGTTTCGAATTTCGGCTCAGCTTAATTTTCGAAATGGATAAAGATTGAAAAAAATGACAATTTTATTGATTAGCTTGCTTAACCCTTGGGTTGAAGTAATATTATGTGCTGGTCAGTGAAAGGAGTCAAGTTCTATGACGAAGGAGTAGCAACGTGTCAGATCGAGGCATCCACCGAAATTTCCGTATGCAAATTTGAAAAATTTTCAAAGGGTTGCATTCTTCTTCTTGTGTTTTCGAAATTAGAAAATCGGAAAAAAAACCTCGCATAAAAGTTGACATCCCTTGGTTGGGTTACTTTCCTTGTTTTTCGGTAAATTTTATTCCAATCAATCATGTAATCTTCGCATAAATAATTTGACATATTTTCCAATGCAACCCCGCCCCTCTTCCCGCCCTTCCGAAAAAAGAGAAAATTTGCTCCAGAAAAAAAACTTGACACCATTTCTCTTCCGGCTGCTTTTGCTTTTGTTCATCGCGGAATAAATGGGGATTTTTTATTTATTCGCAGGATATTCGTTGCCACCTTCGCCGCCTTCGTCGTCGCACAGCAGCAGCAGCAGTAGCAGCGATTCGGAAGGTAGCCTGTCGCCGCCGCATCATCCCGCGTCGCCCGGGACGGGAATCCCGACGACGGCAACTTTGACGTCGGTGGGCACGAGCACGACGGCCGCCTTGGCCAAGGGCATTGTTGGCACGCTTATTGCTCGACCGACGACGACGTCTTCGTCGACGTCGGTCAACTCCGCCGCCTCGCGCCCGACGTTCCAGCGGATCGTGAAGCCGACTTTCGTCAATAGTCGCCAACCGATACAGACAACGCTTATTTCCAGCCAGGTGAGCATTTTTTATATTAACTTGCAATTTTTCATTTGCGAGAAAGAACGGAAGAATTGGAACTTCGGATTTCAGATGCATTGTTCATCCGAAAAATAAATATTTTTTTTTCTCTTTTTCGGTTTTTAATATTTTATCAACTCTTTTCGTTAAAAAAAAGGTTTTTGATGACTCGATTTCTTCTGGATCAGCAAATAACGTCAGAATTTAAAATTAATTTTATCTTCATGATCATGGATAAACGCTCCAGGATTTTCATGTTATTCCAGCTTAATTCTCCAATTTGTCTGACGGAAATGCGAGAACTTTTCGTCACATTTTGTTCGGTACATAGGAATAGACTCATTTTAGAACTACGCGACTGTGCTTTGTGTTTCATAAACACTTCAGAGTTCCAAATTGAGGAGGTCTGACGATAGCACGAGAAGTTTCCAGGAAAGACTCGAGATTTCTCCGTGCGCTTGGCTTTAAATTTGAAGTAAACTCGGTCGATGTTAATGAAATCTACGCCCGGATAATTGCGGGAAAATGCTTGCGATAGTTCCGCTTTTTAATTTTGTAAACTTATCGAATTTAGGTCAGGAAATACTGGTCGAATTTGCCCTGGAATGGCGGAAATGATGGAGCGAGATAATCGTGTACTATTTAAGCTTGATCCGCGCATGCCGAAAGTCCCGCTGCGCTCGGTGAAAGGGCTGCGTGGTTTTTTTTTTTTCTTCTTTTTTTTTTCTCATTGTAGCATCGGAACGTGGGCCATAGTTCGTTATCCATTTTCTTCTCTTTTTCTTTCTCGCTTCGATAAGGACCTTTTTGGCATTCCAGCAGTACCGCGACCGCGACGAAGTGTTTGTAAATTTAATCGGAATGCGTCCGGGCGGAGATTAATCCGACTTTCTCGCTGTGCGCATTTGTCATGCTCAACGAGGTCTGAAATCCCGGCGCAGATTATTTGGCTCAAGCGGAGGAAGAAGGGGGGGGGGGTTTCTTTTCGGCGCCCTGAAAAGGAGGGTGATTTATTTCGGGCGAGTTTGATCGGATCGCGGTGTAAATCATCGCCTGGCGACGATGTTTGATGTTCCCTGGGGGCGCCTTCACTCTTTTTTCAAAATTTTCTGTCTCTCTCTTCCTCTCTAGGCCGGCGGTTCCGGGATCCTGGTGCTCACCGAGGAGGAGAAGCGGACGTTGATTGCGGAGGGCTATCCGGTTCCGACGCGATTACCGCTTTCCAAGCTCGAGGAAAAGTCGCTCAAGAAAATCCGACGGAAAATCAAGAACAAGGTGAGTCCCTGCTGTTTTTCACTCTTTTTTTTTCTGTCACCCATAGTCACCCGACCATAGGGATCCATAAACTTGAGTGTCATGCTGGGAGAGAAACATTTGTCTGTCGTGCTTGTCCGTGTTGTAATACATTGTGATTGCGGGCCTTTTCAAAATTTTCCCCGTGGATTTTATTACTTTTTTGTGATGCCGTAATGTTCAGGTACCACTTCCAAGGTGTGCCCTGTGGCCAATCTTCAGTGGTGCCGGATCTTCCCTAGCTGCACTGTTATATCCAATCCGGAAAAACTTCGTTGTAGAGATAACTTCCTTTATAAGGAACCCTCGTGACATGGCGAGAGAAACATACGGGACCAAAAAAAATGTGTGACACAGTAACGATAAAATCGTAGACAATATCGTTGCGGAGAGAGTCCACCGGCATTAAAATAACACTGTACTCTATGCGGCATTATAATTTGCTATTGCTATAATTCGGTTTCGAATGCTGCCAAAAATTACTGAGGTGTTTTGGGCTGTCGGGCGAGTAATGCTCAGATGTAAATTTGTACTCAATGTTTCTGTTCGCACGCTGACACTAAATCCTTCGGCGAAAAAGCGCTAAGCCAGCATCTGCTTCGTCTTTGCGGCCACGTTAATTGCATTCCATTTTTTCGAGTTTATTCTAATGCGAGCTAAAAAATGAAGACGGACTCTTTTCCCGAAAATGATAAACCATCAACGGCTGTTGTATTTTTAATAAGTGCTCGCGAAGGCGGCGAATGTTGGAAGATCAGTTTGGTTGACTCGAGGCGTGTACGCAGTTGTTCGGCGTTTTCGGGAATTGAGTTTTTCAGGACTAGAAATGATGCAAACGTGACTCGGCGAAAAACGCGACGAGTGACGCCCGGAACAGGAGAGGCCCGGGATAAATGTAAATATTTACGAAAAAAAAAAAGAAATTCGGCAAATGCGGGAGTTGAAGAGGAATCTCATCAGGCATTAGTCAGCAATAGCCGAGGCCTGTCCTGGGCACCGAACGAACGTAATTCGCAAAGCGTGAAGCGGCGAAACGCACACGTGAAAATAGCATTCATTGATTGAGTTGTCTCGCCCGAGTAAGAGAGCCGGACACGGTTTAGAATGGGAAGGCTCGGTTTTGCGTGCACTTTTTTTTTGTGGATCCTACTCAATTTGCCCACCCCATGCCCTCTGCTGTTCCTTCCTCGACGGTTTGAGCCTTCACCGGGCCTCTTTTTGCACGGTTTCTCATTATGGAGAATTCGCTGGTGAGTAATGAGCGAGTTCTTTCTTTGGCAACGAACGGCGCGTTTGACCTACCTACAAGCGAAGTCACGAAAGGAAAGGCGGACTGATCGATTGATTTTTAGAATACGAAAGTCTTCATACCTGTACAGTTGTGCGCTGGTCACTTCTTTTCAAAAATTTCGTCTCCACATTGAGTAAAAAACGCCGAGCTCTTTGTCGAGACGCAAATTAATGTTCATTTATACGAGTATTTGGTGAATAAGAACATCTCGGACCAAAACAAGCGTATGTCAAAACTGTAAATCTACAAAACCCTATCATTTCCTGGAATTGTGTACATCGATGAGTTTTGAATGGCGTACTTATTAATATTTCCTAATGACGCTCCGTGTTTTACATGGCGATTTAAAAATTCCACCTCTGGAAATATTTACCGAAGTACAATGGTGAAAACATTTGTTTTTCAACTTCGTATTTCATGAAAAGCTGCATAAACTCAACGAGTTGTTAACCACGTGTGGTACTTTGAAATACTATGACGCTGTCAAATTAATTCTCCATAAAGATTCTCAGAATTAATTCTCCAATTCTGGATGCTTTCAACTGTTTGTTGGATTGAATTTCCTAAAAATGAGATCAAAGAAGACGTTAGCAATCAAATTTAACTTTTTTTTTAAATGTAAAATTATATTTCCTTTCCTATTTTTTTCGCTCAAAATCCTTCCAAATTTTGGATTAACCTTCTTATGCATTTTATGAACAATTTTCTATGCTGTCCGAATTCCGAGTACTCAAGTGTTTCAAGGCATTTACGGCTTCTTTAAAGTGAAAGTACGAACGAAATATCCGCCTCGATTGGTATGCAGGAATTTTTAGTGGGACGTAACGATTTGTGCGACTTTTCCTGGGGTCCTTCGCCATTTTCCCGCCCGTGCAAATTCGGCACGCGGCGCGTAGATCCATTTACGTGAAAAGAATCCCACTGGCTTCACTGTGTATTTGGAAACCCTCTCCCCCTCTTCCCTCTGTGTGCAATTTTTCACAACCACCCGGGTTTTTCACGCTCCTGCTGCTGATTTTCCTTTTCATTTGGTATAATTGTTTTGTCGAGCAATTTTTCGCCGAAAAAAAGTGGGAAAGGAGCGTGAAAGACAGAGAGAAAGATAGATTGACATACCCGAAAAATCGGAGAGAACAGAAGAATGTTGAGGAAAATTTGAGAGCAACAAGGTTTCCAGCTTTGCTGGGGATTTGAGATAAACCCATTCCATGAAAATATTGCCTCGTCACGAGAAACCTCGTCGCGTCTTGTATTTGCTGGCGTTGTTCTCGCCGTACGTATCGCGGAGGCGTGTGCGATGTCATCATTTCTGCCCGAGATTTGAGCTCCCTGTGAAAAATGGGCCATTGATGATGCCCTTGTTTTTATCTAACGCGAGATTGGAGCATTGAATGACTAAGAATCTACCCAAAAGCAAATAACCGGAACGCGTGGCTCTTGATTTATTTCCGACGACTGTGAACTGGGATTTCTCCTTGGTCAATTCACGTTTAACTTTTAGCACGATATATTTCAACTTCTCATTCCTGAGACGAGATGTGTATGTGATTATGAATCGAATTCATTTTTCTCGTTTTTTAGGTTTCTCTAGAAGTTTTGGCAGTTCAATATTCTTCAATGGTTCGATTTCTCAAATCAAAATCCTTCAAACCGCCATTCTGTCAATAACACTACTTGAAAAAAAAAAAACTTTTGTTCACTAGCCAATTATATTATGTACGAGGATCACCTCTGAATGCAGTCGTAATGCTGTCAAGGTGGATAAGGGGTGGGATGATGAAATTCTATTCCATGAAAATCGCGGACGTCTCCATCTATCTTGAGGCTGTGCCCGGCGAATCATAAAATTTGCAAAATATATGAACCAACCGTCACACTCCGCCCCCCCCCTTTTTTTATAAACGCGAACGCGTTCCAGATTTTCTTCCGGCTTCAAGATCTAAAGAATATTTTTTCCTCCTGTAGTATTGTTCTTTATAGTTTTTTATTCATGAACTCGGCTCGCTATTATTTCCAGTGTAATGAAAATCATAAATTTTCAAATCTTTGAATTCAACAAATGCCGCATTCCTCTTCCGAAGCAGAAATTCTTCCTGCGATTTGAAGCTATTGGAAGTTTTCCTTTTGAGATTTGATTTCGAAATTTTTCCGCCTCTCGCTGATGAATGCTGTTGAGGCGAATGAATTTCCGCTGGAAACGTACAATTTATTTCCGTCGCTTCTATAACTAAACATTTTCATGCATTTTACTGCTCCCACAGAGGAATTGGGCTAGCTTTGGAAGGGGGGAAACAATACGATTTTCATACGCGAGTGACTTTTATTCTCTTGCTAAAATTAGTATGCGTGTTCCGCGTTGTCCCCTTGTTTTCCATGCACCCACAGATATTTCATTCAGAAGGAAAACATGCCCGAGTGCGTGTATGCGGAAACGCCGGATGTGGCCCGTGTTCCTTTAATATTTTTTGCACGTTGATAATCGAGCGATCGGAATGACCCGCAAGTAAAAAATAACATAAAAATAATAATAAGAAAAAGGCCTCTTGCGAAGTTCGCTGTTCGCCCCCATCGCGACCGGCCTTAATGACGCCCCATGTTTTCGCACCTTTCTCGGGAACTACGTGTTTTTGCGAAAATCGAATTCCTGGCTCCATCAGGAATCGCTCGTTGTGCAGTAATTCTTCATACCACGTGTGTGTAGCACACGGTGCGGGCGGGTCGAACTTTTGGGGAGCGAATAGATTGACTCCTTGGCTAATTATCCCCGGCTTTCTTGTCGTGTTGTCGTCGACTTGGAGCTTTCCAAAAGTCTATTTCGCTGTGGGATTGTCGGACGTCACATTTTTGTCTCCTACATTCAAATAAATTCCTGGTCGACCGTTTGAGGCGGTAAGTTGGTGAAATGAATGACAGATGGACTCACTTCGTACAACGATTTCGTTTGCTGGCGATATTCTTCATGCAACGTTTTTTTTCTTCTTCTTCTTCGTATTCCCGCGGACCCTCTATCAATTAATGTGCGAACAGCTCTTGAGCACCTCTATTTTTTCTGTATAACGAACTATTTCTCGGTTTCCTGAGTATCTTTTCGGAGGAAATCCATCAGGTATGCCCGACTATTTTTTCGTTACAAATAGAGTAAAAGTAGCAGGAGAGGAAGAGTTAAGACTTCAACTACCACTGGGTTGAATTGGCATGACTCGACTCCTCATCAACAACTCAGTAGACCGATAGGAGTGTTTTATCGCCGATTCCTATGTCTTTGAGAAATCTGCCCAAAATATGATCATTTTAACGCATCAGCGGTGCATAACCAAATTCGTCGCCTTTAGGTAGAAATAAAAAGTGTTCGTCATTTTTAGTTTTCAACAACAAGATTGCGAAAAAAAAAGAAGAAATACTGTACTGTTCACTCATCTACGGAGGTAATTTTGGATTCGATCTCGAATTTTACTTAAACATTCCTTGTATTTCATGCTTCTGTAAAAACACAACGAAGAAAAACGAATTTCTTTCTTTCCGAAGATTCCGAGTAATGCTCCATTGCGAAATCAGAGATTTCCCGAGGAACAAAACTGGGCCAGACTATCGTGTAAGTCTGAAATCTCCAAGGTCTTGCGGCAATCTATTAGCTAATTTTTCTTTGAATAGAAGTACACATGTTCGGTACAGCACTTCATTTTGTTCCCCTCGCATCAAAATGACTCGACAAAAAAGAAGGACTGGGTAGATGACTGTCGTAGGTACAGAATTCGTGGAGAAAAGTTCTCCCGCTCTTGATTTCTTCCCCAGGTTAGCTTCACATAAGCAGTGATGCTGTCTTTTTTCATCATTTTGCTTTTTCTAAATCCGCCATTTACTCCAAAATTTCATCAGCACCCTGCGTTCCTCGTGATGAAATAAAATGTCTCGTTTCGGTTTAGATTACCGGTGATTTCGTGATAGCGCTTCGTCTCTAAAATGTCTTGCACCTTCACTCCATCTAAATTTTACTTCTGTATGCGTACAGAATGCTGTACAACATTTTTGTGAGTCCAGTGCATTGAAATGAAGAGCTTTGTTTACCAACTTTTCTTATCCAGAATCCTTCGAAGCCCAGTACAGTACTGTGGAATCAATTAAAAGACTGGAACAAGTCCTCCGTATCATTTCCTATCATCAGTTTTATGTTCGTCTAGGCGTCGACTACCTGTAGTTCTTGTTTACAGATGGACGTCGCATTGTGACCTTTAAAATTAGTATAGCATATGCAAGAAAGCGAAGATTGCTTCGTTTTACTGTTTGTTTACTGGCGAGGAAAATTTTCAGTGAGGACATTTTTTCAATTATTGTAGCATACATATTTTCTATCGCTTCGACGGATTGGTAAGTCTTGAGCCAAACGAATTTTTCACGTACATCGTGTTTCCAGGGAACGCAGGACTAACGAAACTTTTGAGGAAGTACAGTTCTTTTTGCTTCACATCGATCTAAAGATCAATAAAGTTCTGCGTATTGTCCCGGAGCCGAGTTCGGAAGAATTTCTTTTTCTCTTTGAAACTGTGATCGCATGTCCTCCGAGGTGAATTGCGTAGGGGTGTTCGGTTTCTTTTTTTTTTATTCATAAAATGTCCTGCGGATTTTTTGCATGTATCCTGTATTTGCAAAGCGAGTCGGATCTTGAGCGAGTTTCGCGGGGAATCAAGGCTTCTGACCCCTTCCTCACCCTCCGCGATTTTTCGTTCGTTTCTGTAATCGTGAATACCAGTAAATGTCACTATTAACGACAGCTCTCATTTTTCTCTTCGATCAGTGCGGAAGGAGACAAGTGACGATTCTTTCTTCTCTCTCTCGCAGCCATCTGTTCTAGTGTAGGCTCGGGAGAGAGTAAGCTGTACATCGCTCGTCTCTCTTTTTTGAAGCCAGAGGCGAGGCGCGTATTGGTATGCGACGGGGGGCGCCGAGGAATGTTGAGCTATCAAAAGAATCACGGGCTCCCTATGTGCATATCAATTAGCTGCGCTAATTAACCGGCTTCGTCCGGGTGTGTATATGTGTGTGTTTGCGTGTGTGTGTGTGTGTGTGTGTCTTTGTTGGGCTCCCCGCCGAGGGTTGGCCCCGCGGGTTGTGTTATCGAACTGCGCTGCAATCGATTGGCTTCGGCGTCTAGGATATGAAGCTTTCTTTTCTTAATTTTTTTGCTCCTTTTTTATCTAATCCTGAAAATTTCGTCGCGAATTTTCTTGGTCTAATTTCGAATGAACTCGGGGAGTTTTCTTTCCGTTTTCGATTTCCGCCGCTGTTTCGCGCCGGGTTACCCCTGACTACATCCATTCAATGGGTGAGTAAGGGGGTTCTGGGGAAGGAATTACGATCCGTTGTTTTGTGCATCCTGACCTCGATTGCCTTTATTATTGTACCCTTCGGCGGATCGACCCGGATTGGGTACAATAAATCCCGCGCATACGTAGGAATCACGAATAGAACTGCTGAAGACAAGCCCGAGCAACTTTCCCTCATCAACTGCGGTTTAAAGAAAGTATATTCTCATTTTGAATCCAATACATATTTCGTTAATCTTTACAAATTTCAAATGCATTCGATGACGTCGAAAGACACATCTAATCCGGAAACTTTCGATTTCCTTCATATATTTTCCCATCAACGAATTGAAACTTCTAAAATTCAAAAAAAAACGTTCCACCTGTTAGATTCTGTTAAAACGAATTTTGCAGTCCCTGCACAAACGCAGAAGAAAGCTTGTTTTTGGGTACCTGTATTTCGAATTAAAACAATCTTAATTCGGCGAATATTTCCGTGCTTTTTTTTTTTTAGAAGTCTGAGCAAATTAATTACAATATGGCGAGTTTCTTACTAATCATGACCTTGGTTTTTTTAATCTTTTGCTGACGATAGAATGCGGATGATTTCCATACGTTGACGATCTAACAGTTTTATCGTGTCTCAAAGTAAATGTTTTGAGAAGACGACGCTGATGTTGTTGGAATTATCATGTGCAGTATTTCAGGAAGTCGCCGTGAGGAAAAATTTTTCATTTCAATAAAAATGAACGTTCGCAGAACCTAATTTTGAGAATTTTTGAGTTATGCTGAAGGGATTCGGTGAAGGAAAGGTTTGAAATTCCGCACGTGTTCTGATATTTATGCAATTTTCTCCAACACTTTTCTGTCGGAAGAGGGAAAATTATCGCGACGTTCGCATCAACATCTCTCTTCATTCTATACGCCTGAAACCTTGACGCATTAGGAACGCATTTTTACAACGCCCCGAATGTCCTAGTCTAGTGCAAGTCGTGCTGCGGCGGGTCTCGCTAGACGAGGGCAAAACATCATTAAGAAATTTTTCGAAATTTTTGCCGGTTGCGGCGGCCTCGGACTCATTAGGTACTTTTCACCCAAAAAAAAGAAACGCTTTTCTGCAGTTCTCTCCGCCATTGCGGAGGAATTTTTCCACGAGTTCGCGGGGTCCGTTTAATTGCGTCATATATTTTGTCCCGGTGTCTCCGAGCGGCGAACTGACGGTCACGAGTCCGAAATTAAAGAAGAGCTTTTTTTTCTTTAAATCTAATTTTTTCTTGGTAATGAATTTTAATCGCACTGCCTTCTTTCCGGGGTGCGAGCTTGAAACAATTGTCGTTGGCACCAGTTGTCAGCCGGATGTGCGTTTGTTTCAAGGCTAAGCACGGCACAGTCCGTGCGCAAGGAAATGTTAAATTTATTGCTTGAGGCCTCTGTGCACTGTTGTATGATACCTGCTGCCAAAAAAGTAGGGGTGACTTGGGGGGGGGGGGGAAGAACAGGGACCTGCTCAGAACAGAAACAGTCGGTGTGTTTGTCAATATGCTACTGGTTGAGCAAACAACCTCCTAGCCAGTGTGCGTCGATTGGATTATTACAATCGATTATCCTGCAGAGCAAACGCGGTTCGTGATTGAGCGTTTGACTTGAATCTCCGACACATGATATGATTGAAAGACTTCTTTTTTTACATTCTAATCTGGAATTTTTATCGCTCTACCATCAGTGGTGAAAACGAAAAACATATGTAAAATATACCCTGGCTGAAAAATGTTTTTTTTTTTGTTCAAAATAATTTTCATCAAGAAACGAGCGTTCGAAAGATTTGTGGAGCAAAATTCAGTACCTTCGTTTTCCTGCGTTGAAAAAATAAAATACTGCGTAAGTTGTATTTATTGTCGATTTGTCGTTCATTGTGATTATTTTCTGTGTCAATTTTCTTGAATGTTCTGCAGTTTTCGAAGATGTTGTCT
This sequence comes from Notodromas monacha, assembly GCA_905338405.1. Taxonomy (NCBI): domain Eukaryota; kingdom Metazoa; phylum Arthropoda; class Ostracoda; order Podocopida; family Cyprididae; genus Notodromas; species Notodromas monacha. Next base: position 11,952 of record CAJPEX010000143.1, on the reverse strand, counting down.
CAAATTTGGTGACTGGAAAAAAGCATCGCTGTAGAAAAGGAATGACGAGAAAGTCCCCTAGGAAGGAATGTACAGTACTATATAAAAAAAAACCATAACATGTAAGAAACTTCCAGTCAAAAAAGCATTCCTGGTATGAACGAGTGCTCTTACCAAAACCTGAGGAAACACTTGGTCAAAAGTAAATTATGGGTCCTTCTCGTCGGCGAGCTTTTCTCATATCGTGGTAAAGATTATTCAAGTATTTCACGTTTTCTTGAAAATTTGCGGAGTAATTTATTGCCCTCTTTAAGCAAACTCAACAAGGGCTTAAACTTCGGAAAGCTATTGGAGCCCTTTTCTAGCGTTTTTTTCTGTGGCGCTGTTTTTGAAACCGTTCGTAATTTTCGGGCTGCATTTTTCGAAATCGACTCTTTTATCTTGATGAAAATCCAAAAGCGTTCCTTTTTGAATGAGATTGGTGTTGCACATTTCGTAATTTTGCTGATAATTAATCCGTCTAAACTCCTTTTCATTGCAGTTCTGTATTATATTTCAGCGCGAGACGGCTCTGTACTTTAAACTAGACCTTGAACATTAAACGCTTTTGCCGCCGTTTGCTTTTGTTTTTTGTTTTTCCTCGCTTTCGTTTGAGTTGTTCATTCGTTCCGCGCAATGTTTGCATAACCCTGGGGGAAAATGATTGGAATTTCGTGGTTGGATGTTGAATGCGTTCAAGTTGATTAATCCGACGGCAACTTGGCTCTTCTCATTTTCGCGCTCCCCCTCCCGAGAATCCGTAAGCTTTACTTACATTGTCGCTTATCTCTGTCGCTGACTATTTTTCACGCGCATAACGCTCGTTTGAGGGAGGAAAGAAAAGAAAAAAAAAGATGGGGGGAGCAAGCGGAGGAATGTTTGTCTGGAAACGCTTCCTGAGCCGCAGTTCCCGGGATTTCCAATTCCGGAGCCCCACGGTGTGTCGGTGAGGTGTAATTCGTAATCAGTGCTGGTTGACTCTGTCGCGATGTTTGCTCTGCGATTCCGCTGCGCTCCCTGGCGCCGGTTTTCTCAGGAGCACCTTTTTTCTCCCTCTCTCTCTCTTCTCATATCCTCCCGTCTTTTACCTGCTGTGCTATCTGGGCTTTCTACTAGAGTGCCGCTATTTGACGAGTCTGTTGTCAGGCAGGCTGATTATTAATCTTTCTTCCTTTTTCTCCCCCCCCCCCCCCCCCTCTTTTCTGCTCTCCTCGTTCCCCGTCGTCCCGCGTCGGTCGGGCGGTATCGATTCACGTGATTTCCGCGTGGACTGCTCGATTTTGTAAAGAGTTGGGTTGAAGTCTCAGCTGAAGCAACAGCTGCTTTGGACACATTGAGACATGCTTTGTAAACACACGCTGTCGTGGATTCTCTCTTTTTTTGTTGTTGTGGCGATCCTCCTTGCTCTCCGCCGTCCTGCTCTCGTGTATTGTATGTCTCGCTTCGACACCACCCTCAAGGCTGAGATAAAGAGCTGTTCTTTCCTTCTTATCCTTCAGGATAAGCTCGTAATGCTATCGGCTGGGTTTTTAATTGGCAAGTCTAGGCTTAGATACCGCTGAGAAGGAAAATATAATGCCGGGTGAAGAAACAATCCGATGTTTTACGTAGATTAGGATGTTACTCCGGTGCCTTTTCAAAATCTGTGAAAATGAAGGAAGAGATGAAAATGAAGTCATTGAGTTCCTGACAGCTTCAGTCTCGGTCCTGTTAATGAGCTGTTGAGTTTTTTTTTTTTTTTTTTTTTGTTTTAAAATTCCAGTTGTTTCGGTGGGGGTCTTGTTACTGGGCTGTTGTTTTTTTTTTTTTTTTTTTTTTCGGCATAAAAATGCCAGTCTGATTGATTTTTTTTTCCCTGGGTTGTCGGGGCATTCGGCGCCGATGGAGCATTTTCTGAAAATTGAAGAATTAATTTTCATGATTATTTTATGGCATCGTGAGCATACGGGAAGTCTAGTACTTGCAGTGGATGAGAAATACTGATATTAGAGAGATTTTTAGAGGCGAAATCATGCCAATGCGGAAGGATAAGAGGGGGATGATGGGGAAATGAATAGGCCTGCGTCATTTATGCGGTTCTTATCCTTCGACATCACAGTTTTCCGAAATTAGCGATTGCCGTTTTATTATTTTTTTTTCGAACCGCAGTACCTGGAATATGCTGTTTATATTCGAGATCATACGAATTAAAGGAGATTGAGTTATTTAGAAAATTGAGCACGCGGAAATCATGCCTCAGGACAATCACTACAGGTGATTTTCCGATTTTTGGGGGTTCGTCTAATTTTTTCATTTTTGCCCGAGCCCATGTAATCTTTATGCCATAAAAATCCCTGTGGCATTGAGCTGAACAAATCCGATTGCTGTCATATTGGCTGCATTTCTACTTTTTAAATTTAAAAATTTGTGGGGACTAAACAGACACTGCCACCTCCCCTCCCCTCATACATGTACAGTAATCTCGTAAATATTATTTTTCCCCGTCAACGCATTTAGTAATTTATCTGGCTTTTATTTTGCTTCTTCAGATTTCCGCTCAGGAAAGCAGGAGAAAGAAGAAGGAGTATATGGACACCTTGGAACGTAAGGTGGAGATTTTGGAGTCTGAGCGTTCACAATACCAGGACCACATTCAGAATCTGGAGACTACCAACTCAAGCCTGATGGCGAAGGTGCAGAATTTGAGACGCCAATTGGACCAACTCAGTGGCGGTTCGCCTGCCAAAATTGCTCGCCGCAGTTTGTCGACCCAGACCGGGGTCACTTTGCCCGCCAACGACCGCGTTGATGTGAGTTTTCTTCAAAATTCTTGAAGGGCGACTTGGAAAAATTAGAGTGATTACTTTTTAATGGTATATTCCTGTTCATATGTGTTCAGCTGTAATACTCCCGTTTTCTATCGTAATTTCAAATTCAAATATATTGTGCCTCATAAATAAATAAATACAAAAATGGTGTGAAAACTTCTTTCAATTTGTTACAATCATAACCGAATTTGGGAAAGCTGAATTTCGGCTCGAGCGGTACTCAACTCCCATCTATGGATAAGTTTACTTCACTTTCCGGAATGAATATGGTCATTTGAATCACCAGCTCAATAATTCATGATAAAATGTGTCTAATATGAATACTAAGTACACTAATTGTATCCCGAATTTAGCTTTACATCGGTTGTAAAATATTTCTGCTTAAAATGTAGTCCAGAATTTTCTGTGCTACGTTGTATTTCTCATGGGGGAAAGAAGAACAGTCACGCAAGACAACGATGACAAGAATTTTCGCGTTTCTCGCAGTATTATATTTTGTTTACTCGGAACGTCACGACTGGCAGTACAAGTACTTTTTCCGGTACTTCACAGCGCCATCAGCGCGTCCGGGAACCAGATTTTTCGTTGTCTCTCCGCTAACGAGGCGTATCGAACCGTTGAAACTCAGTTTCGTGCATGTTGGCTGACTTGATCGCATTATTTTTGATGGGGTGGATAACATTTATTCTAAGCAATTCACCGGTTCAGTGAAACGCCAAGGGCGCCGAAACCTGCTCAGCTGAACAGCTTTCAACTTTTTTTCCGTCGCCTTCTGCTTGGCTTCAGAAAGAAGTTTCCAACACCAGTCTTTAAATATTTTTTCCAAAAGAGCAATCAAGTTTTTTGAAAATTTGTTCAAATACCTGGGCTGATAAAAAATGACGAATATTTTAAAGGATCTTCGGTTATTCTGCAAAATTGCGTGAACCGTTTTTCGACGGTGAAGAATCGGATAAAGTAGGACACTGATGCTGAGTAGTTGTGCAACGCCAGATGAAATCCGGGTCGGTGTTCTGACGACCGAGTTTTAATACTTTTTTTTATTTTAAATGAATTTCAGGGATCCGCGAAGTCGGAAGTGCTCGACGTGCCACAACAGCGTCGCGTGATGCCGTTACTCCGGAAGCAAGTGAACGGTGCCACAGTGGAACTTGAAAGCTCGTGATGCCATCGAAGGCGCCGAATTTTGCTTCAACGGCCCCGTTCATCGTTGTACAGTGCTCGAAACCGAGAAAGAAGTGCTTTTGTTTTTTTGCGTATATGATTGAGCGGCGGTTGAGGCCGGTCGCATTGTTTGCCTTTTCTTGTTCCGCTTGTTTCGAAAAACGGAAGAAAAAAAACTCATATGTGGTCTCACCTGGATCGATTTCGGCCGTATCATTTTCCCCCCCTCTCCGCTGGTTAACGAGTGCCTTTTTCGACTATTTTCTGCGCGGAATGCTTGAATGTCGGTGTTATTTTTTTTACGTGAGAACTCTTTCCGATTGCTCTGGAAAGTACATAGATCTCATCCGTCCCCGGGGAAATCGCTAGTGGTTTAAGATGACAGGATTTTTGCCTTTTCTTGGGGTGCGGGGGTCAGCAGAGCCGGGGTTGAGTTAGTTGCAAGTTTTCCGACGGTGTTTTCTCGGATTTTCGAAACTGAGAGTCGCCACCTGTCGAAGTCCTTGGACAGCTCGCGGCACTTCCGACGGCTCTAGTCTTCCATTGGTCTCAGCGAATGCGAGGAATGAAGAGATTTTTTTTGCTAGAAATTGGATAAGACTGTATGGGGGATTCGAAGATTTTCGTTTCATGACGGAGACGGAACTGTTGATTGTTGCAAAAGTAAACTTACTTTACCGTACCTATTATTTTCCTCGTTCGTTCGTTCGTTTTGAGTCGAGACTGATCAGTTTTTCTTGCCTTTCTTTCCCATTTCGCCGTTGATCCGGGGTTTATGAATAGTTCGCGATTCCGGCGAGAAATTCAAGACTTGGTCGGGACGAACTGGTGCTGTCATGTTCCCACTTGGACACGCACGAAAAATGTTCACGTGCTCATTCGGTTGTATGAGCTAAAAAAAAAGTCCCTTCGCGAAACCGACTGACTTTTTGTTTTTGTTCGTTTGTCGTATTTTCCAAGTTTTTGTTCTTTCCCCCGCGGTAAATCCGAATTAAACTCAGGCGGGAATTGTTGTTTCACGTGGGTAATTGCCGTGTTTTTGTTTTTAAAAAAAATTTGAGCGAAAATTAGGAATTTTCAGGATTTTTGTCTTGTGCCTCCAGGTCTCGCGTTAGGCAGAATTTCAGTGGCTGCTTTTTCTGAGCAGAGTCCGCTTTTGTTAGCTGCGCATTACGCACGAGAGCTTCTCGTGGTTTGTGATTTTGTCATGTAGTCACTCATTGCCTCCCACTGGCGTGCTTCTGTTAATTTTTGTTCTCTTGAAATTGACGGCGATTGGGAATAGTTTGTTCGCGTTTGCAGTGACGGGATTTTTAGGTCATTCCAGGGCCCATGCGTGGAGAAAGAAAGTTCGTTTTTTGTGTGACGCACGGTGATGACTTTTTCTCATAATTCAGTTGTGCCTGACCATTATTTTTGTTTTTGGTTTTGTTTGCGGACTGTTGCGGGAGTGATTGACGCGTTTCCCTCCGACGAATTTTCTTCGAAAAAGGGGGATATTTCTTTTTCCGACCCTTTGATCTCTGGTGTGAGAATAGAAGCTTTCTTTTCTTTTTGTCCGCCTCGCGTCTCGTGGAAGGCGGGACGTACGTATTTCCGGTTCTAGATTCTCTCCTTCGGTCTCGTTTTCGTTGACTCGCTGACGGTGCTTCACCCCGGCCCCCGTGTATACATCAACCCTGTGAATACTGAGCCCGTGAAGTTTCGACGGAACCCAGCTCGAACTGCTTTCACTGACTGGCCGAGCATTAGGGCACGGAGAAATATGCGACGAAGGAATCCCGACCGTGAGGCGGCACAGTATTTGTTCGGCGGGAGAAAATTGTCTTGTCATCGAGCGGGAAGAAATCGCGGTTGAATGAATGGATGGGCTCCTTATGATCTCAAGGCAAAGAAGTTCTCTTTCGCGTGGTGGTTTAAGAAGCAAAAATTGCTCATTCAACTTGGTACAGCTTTCCTGAAAAATTTTTTTCAATCTTTCTACGGTTTATTTATCATCGCGATACACTGGAAGTCCTCATGAGAGATCGCTTGTACGCTTTTGGTTTAGTTTTGTTCGATTGCGGTGTGCTTTTTTTTTATCGGTATGTCTGGGAAGCGTCCCAAGGCGGCATTGGTTTCCGGCAATCGATCTGCAGGGATTGCGTTGGAAATTTTTTGTTACGGAATGATTTTATGTGTACAGATGGCTTATCATCGCTTCTGTCGAAGCCCGTGTTTGTCGTTATTCGGTGTCGAAGGTGTGTGTGGGGCTATTGTTTTGTTTCTGGTGTGGAAAAACTGAGAATTGCTGCTCCTTTTTTCTTGTCCGTTCATCTTTTTTTTTTTTCTTGTGAGTTCGGAAAGTTCTGGCAAACAATCCTTTTACGTTTCGAGTGATGCAATTTATTGATACCTCTTTACTTTCGGGAGCTTCTGCAATTTTCATTTTTCTGGATGATATTTGTTCGTGGTTTGTTCTCGTTTATACTTCGCTAGTGTTGAATCGGCGCGAACGACTGGGAATCACAGCCGCCGCGATGGAAGTTATGTGACTGGAAATGGTCACTCTTCAGTTTCTGATGGAATATACTTGTTTCGATTGCCGAAAATCGTTGCTATCATTTCAAATATTTCACTTTTTTCTCGCCTCAGTCCACTTTTGTTCGACGTTCTCCGAAATAACTGCGTTTTTAGGATGGTTCAAAAGTTCTCTCAGTACTTTTGAACTGAAAGTTTTTGCTCCCTCAAGTTTCAAAATCCTACAAATCATTATTTGGGATCCATCAAAAGCTTTCGTTTCATTTGCTGAACACAGTTTAAACCTGATTTTACCTTTACTTTAAAGGGCAAATATTTTTAGGATCTGAAAGTGCATCGTCTACTGGATACGGATGTCAGATTGGGAAAATTGTGCCGAAAAGCTTATTCAACGTATTTCCAACGCTTTAACTGCCATAATACTGCATTTAAGTTTGGCCCTATTATTTACGATCTTATTCAATTACGTTAATAGATTTCCAGTATCCTTCGTTCAATCTGATGGTGAGCAGAAATACTGCACTGATAAGAAATTTGATTCAACAATGCCTTTTAAAAATTAAATCAACATCCTTCAAAAATGGTACGAGACTGAAAAAACTTTTGAGCCAAACCTTATACAACACAGTGTTCCATCGCGATATCGACTGAGAGAATTTGTCGATTTTGTGTACCTGGCGCGGAATAAACGCGGTTCTTCCAAATTTTTTCCAGAAAATTAGTGCAAATGGTGCAGATATACTCGTACAACGATGGGGTTTCTTATCTACCTCCGCGTGACTCCGGGAAAAGTGAGGGACGAGAAGAGAAACGACCAAAAAACGCCACTCTCATCGTGTTGATTCTATGAGCGGCCAGTGTTTGCTTCTATCTACTTTCGTTTCACTCGCAATGAATGGGTTTATCGAAAAATGCTTTCAAATCTCGTTGATTTCGATACGAGGCTCCAAAGTTTGAAGTCCAAGGGAGGTGAGCAGTTTCCCAACCTGATTTGTCGAAGGAATGAAGTAAATGACGTCGCCTGCACGATTAGGGATATGAAGGAACTATAAAACTCAATGAAAGACCTGTACAGATCGTCGTGAGGCCTTAAGCGAATTTATTGAATTGTGCTTCTGCTGTTGATTTTGCGGAGAAAAATTTATTTGAGATCTCAATTTTGGCGGTATAGAAAATTTCGAAAAATTTTCCGATTAGCCCTCGTGTGTCACTGCTTTGGGGAGTTTCTCGTTTCCTGGATCGATTTAGCGTGTATGTGGAAGAGTCAGCGTAAATGGATGCCGTCTGTTCCATTCCTCTCTTTCTGACGATAAGACTCGCAGCCTGCTTCTTCATTCAGTGGTTGGTTGGAAACGTACTCGTGATGATGCTCTGTTTGGTCGCGAATTCAATATATCGAGTCTCATCTCTATCGGTAGAGTCACTGAATTAGCCGTATATAATTCTGGTCCCAGCATGTTCAGTGTAATCGCCGTCGTGTGATTTCATCTTCTTGCCTCTATCCTGCTTGAGATGTCATGAAAGAGTCCCAGCATTCATTCGTTCGAGGATTTATGTTGTGCGTCGGAATATCTGTAATGCAATGAGCCGTGCTCCGATTATCCTTGTGCTTTTATGTCCGGTATATCATCAGCGTACCCGTCATTACTTGTTTTTCTTCTCACCGTCGGAAATGAACGACATTCTCACGATCATTGCGAACTTGCTACTCGAGTTGTCAAGCACCGCGTTTCTCTGCGTGACTCGCTTTCAGTGATTGGGGTAAGTCCCAGGCTGTTATAATGGGTATCGGTCGTGTGATTTAATGGCGTATATAGTCGCAGTTGTGTCGGATGCCATTCGGCCACTGATCCTGTGGCGAGGGAATATTGAGTTATTCCGAAGGGATAAAAGGGGCAAATGGACGTTGTCCGCGTTCCGCGGAGCAGTGATATTAGGTGTCCACCTTGAACCCCGACGTCGAGGTTAATGAGGTGCGAGTACGCCTGCGTGTGTTATGCGTTCACGGGTAAATTTAAATGCACCCCCCCCCCTTTCTGCCCTTTAAGTTTATATAGAAAGAGCTCCTATAATCAGAACATCACGTTCACGTCATTTTCATTTCGGATTGACGCATGCTGGAGTAGTGACATGTCAGTGAGGTCATCGTTTGATTTTATTTTATTTTTGAAGGTACAGTATTTCTAACCTGATTTTTCAATGGAGCCAAGACTGGCATTTTTCAAATCAAATTTTTAAACTTCCTTCAAATAGAGAAGCTAACTTCAATGTGAGGGATAGGCACTGCGTTTATTGCTACAGTTGAACCTTGATACCTCGAACCTAACTAAGCTGAATATTCAATAATTCGAATTTTTATCAAGTCCCCGTCTGAATTCCCTTCAAAACAATGCATTAAAAACCTCTTTAAATTGAAGTTTTTTCTTTCAGATCTTTGTAACTCGAATTTCTGAGGCCTTTTGGCTAGTATTTTCCAGGCACAGGAAAGAGAAAAGCCAAACAAAAATAATTTTGTTGTGAAAGACTACTGAGGCAAATGAACCCTTGTTTCCAAATTCAGAATTTTGTCAACTCATTTAAGAAGCAATGTAAGGCCCAGAATATCACAATTCCCTTCAATTCTTCTACTCCCTAAGTTGAAACCAAATTCGAATTTTATTTGCTGGTCGCTAGAAATTCTACTTGGCGAGGTTTGCTATTGTTGGATTCTGAATCAAATGCATGGAGATGGACTCGATTAATACAGAATAAATTTCTGATAATTTGCTTGACCCTGGTATAGTTTCTGCTGATCGTGTTTTAAATATATACAGAAGAAAAATAACACTTCAAACTTTTAACTGATTGCCTTGATCGATTTTACTCATTTTCCGAATAATCAGGTTCTATCTCTTCAATTTTTGACGAAATGAATTCCCTAGTTGAATGTACGGTTCGTGGAATTTAGATCCGTGTGAGAAATAATGTACTGTTCACGCTTAGTATATTCTACTGTAGTACAGTATGTTTGGTTTCAGCTTGCCTTCAATGAGTCTGTTCGGGAAATTATAATACGTTTTTCTGTTTGGCACGAATACTGTGCGTAGCAAGTCAAAGAAGACTTCCCGTCAAATTTCAAAATTATCGTGTCCGTTCCTGTCGTCAGGAAATCGCGAAAGTGCACTTTTTAAAATAATCATGCAATATAAAACCAAAGTGAAGACTTGGTTCCTGGTGAAGAACTTTCAAGGGGAGCCGAAACTTTCTGACTTCGAGTACCATGAAGAGGACAAAACCTTCGAGCACAAAGACTTGAAAGCAGGAGGTACGTTGAAGTACTTTCTAATAAAAGATCTAATTTAGATTAGGATTGGTCAAACCTTTTTCCCATCCATGATTATCGAGCAGCTGATTAATTTATTGTCATGTATTGCTCATCGCCATATTGTGTATGAGTCATCGGCAATGCATCGTCTCCAAATTGTGTAAAACATGTAAAGCATCGGCGCTCCATTTTTAATTTAGCGTAATCTTGAAACGAAATCTGGAAGATTGGATAATGTGCATACTAAAAATAAGATTTTTTCGATGACTCCGAAGTATAACCCACGAGTGATTTTTTTGGTGCTTCCTTTTTGACTTTAAATGTTCTATTCACCATCAAAAAAATGTCTCGGGGGTTTTTGAGGATAACAAATAAAAAACGAACTTCTCAATAAAATGTTCAAATCGAGAATATCTTACCGAAAATTCTGGCCTGAATGAACCGTATCTGAGCCAAAGCTGGTCAAAGTATATGGTGTGAGTCGTGTAAATCATTATACGTCAGTATGTTGGCAAAGTTCCTGTGTGGATTGGACATTAAAACTCTGAATTCATTTAGTTTTAAAATAATGATTCATTTTTTATCCTTCTCATAGTCACTCGTTCAGTTTTACGATTTATATGCTGCATTATAATTCCTATGGAATGTGTTGTGAGATAGTATCACAGTGTCTATCTTCATCCGTCCACATTTTGGTCAACTCGTACTCGATGACCGGGGACGATTCCAGCAACGGAAGTTTCTCTTATTCCTCAACTGCCTGAGCTCTAGAGCTAGAGTAATGAGGACTCGCAAGTCGTTACCATAATTAGCGCATTATCAGTTCTTGGGAGTTTTTCTTACTTTTCAAAGTGCAATTTGCGAGTAAAATGTCGGAACACCGGACTGAGGGTGATGGCTGGGACGATGCCGACGCGAACAGCTGCCAATAGACCGCAAAGAATGGGGCGTGTGATTTTTAGAATCTGGTCTTGAAAGCAATGCTGGTAGTGTTCCGCGAATACTCTGAAACGATTTGCGTACACAGTAACGAGAAATAATTTAAAGGCAAAACTTGAAACCAAAGTTCGAGTCCTTGAACATTTATTTCTCATGATTTTTTTTTCGGTCCCCGATATATGAACAGCATTCAAGCTCATGTGCAGCAGAACTTCCAAGTTCAGCAGGTTCTAATTAGAAGACATAATCTAGTGATGGAAGGTGGTTCAAGTGTGCACATGAGCGTTCAATTGAAACTTTAAATGCGTTCAAGTTCAAGATTTATTTTGGGTAGTCTAATTTTCTTCAAACCAATAAGTATACGAGTAAATTGGAAATCAAATTTTTTTTGCGAAATGTAGTGATCATTTAAGATTTGTGAAAGTTTCTTATCTTTGGCCTCGGGAGCGAAAGAAGGTTGAAAGCTTATCAATTTCGATGCTTTTCGCTGATGGGATTTAAAATGGCCATGATATGTTGCGTGCAAACTTTGAGCTTTTTCAAGTACGTAAATGAACATTTATTTGAGTCCATTTGGAGCTATGTGAAATTTCGTAATTTTTGGGTGATACAGCACTGTATTTCAGTTCGAATTCAATTTTCTCTTTTTTTTTTGCAGCTTGTTCAGAGGAAGTTCCATTCTTTCAAATGGCAGAAGAACGACAATATGAGAGTTACCGCTTCAAAAGCGATTCGAGATTCAATTTTAACTATTTTTCCCCTGAGTTCCTAGTTTCCAACTGCTTGAAAATTGGTCCAGAATTGTCTAGGCTACTCTAGGCCCTCCTGTACATTGCAGATATAATTATTGGGAATATTTTGGATACTTCTTCCCAAGGCGCAGTTTTGTGTCGAAGAAAATGAATCCGACGAATATTTGGCAAATCCAATGTTCCATGTCCGAGTAAGTTCTACGGGATCCAGCTTCAAATTTCTCAAAAATCGGCAGTATTTATATTTATCAATTTATATGCAATATAAGTCATATTTTAGTTGCAATGGTCTGAAAGGTTTTTTTTTTTTTTGTGTGTAAGACCTCCAAATAATGGGGATATTTCTTCCTCGATTCGTCAATAGCCTCGGTGTTCAATTTTCACCTACTTCCGAGGCGCAGCTTTCCGGAACGGTAATGAATTGCGAGAGTATGAATGAACGAGGGGC
>CAJPEX010000142.1:39427-159766 GCA_905338405.1 Notodromas monacha | reverse complement strand
TCTTTTAGCTGCTTTGAAAACATCAATAATTGAGAGTCTTCGATGGCCTTTTCATGAAGACTTATCTCCATGAGATTTGGCTCCAAAACTTCTAATATTGTTGTTACGGTCGCTAAAGGACCATCTGCAGCTTTAATTTCGTCTATTCTTTTTTGAAGCGCTGCTCTTACTTCCTGAGGCGGGGCAGGGGTCGCATTAAGCTGACCAGTTAATCTCTCTATTTCCTTTTCCAACTCCGCTTTTCTTTTAGCGGCAACTTCTGACTGTTCCTTAGGGGACATTTCCAGCAATTTTCTATCCACGAAGGCATTTACATCTAAGACTCGAGACATATCGAGAGAAGAAATGTTCGCGGGAGTCCCAGTTGCCATAGTGTGAAATTAGATTTTACGTTCACTTCTAGATCACTTTTCGCGAAGGACTAGGTTGAAAAAAATAAAGTATTTGATGATACATGTGTGAAGAAACTGGCTCAAAGTGAACTTACAAAGACCACCTAAAATTACGAAAACCACCCTGTTTCCCTTGTGAAAAGGCTCAAAATGTGATCCCATATGAATGACTTGCACTGCTATAATCAAAGACCACTTGAATTTGAACCCAACTGCTCACAAGTATTGCTGAATTAAATTTCTAAAACAAGTGGCTTTCTTTTCAAGAGACCAAGTTTTTGCTTTGTCACAAGATAGAACTGGAGCTTCCATAGCCAGCATCAGCTCCATTGAAGTTCAGGCCACCTGATGGCTGAGTCTCAGAGAGACAGAAGAAGACTTTCTTCTGTGGAATATGAAGAAAGAGACGAGAAATGTGCTGATATCCATAAGAGAGGACTTCATGAATAACTCATGTCACCCTGCGGAGGATACATATCTACATTTAAATCATTGGACAGGACCAAGAATTACAGAAAACATACTGTATTTGACTTTTCCACGCACAGTTGATAGTTCAAGTGAAAACGAAGTATAATAATTTTGGATATACTGTATATGAAGTTTTGTTCATGTTTATTAATTAAATGAATACAAATGATGACTGTCACAGCCCAGTGCACAGTCCAGAAATTATTTTTTTTTTAAGTGTAGTGAGATGTTTTCTGTTCAGAAATCACTAAAGGGAATCAAACTTTTCGTATTATGCATATTGCCTATCAAATTCGATTTCAGCACCAAGGGCACAACAGGATTGAAAGGAAAGGGTCACATCAGCCTGAAAATTTATCAGAGAGACGTATTCCCTGCAATTGACAATATTTGCATTGAGTACTCAACTTCAAGCTTGAGAAAATTGATTAACTTTTTTTTTACAGAGAACATAAAGTTAAAACACAAGCAAAGGGACAGATCATTTGTAGGAGGTTCTGGATATCCATTTTGAATTTTTAGATTTAGCATTTGAACAGGTGGGATTGACTGAATGGGTTGAGAAAATTGACCTGGGTGTGGATGTTTTGTATGCGTTTTATATCCCTTTGGGCTTGTGTCATGTCTTGCTTCAAGAGACCTTCTTTCTGAAATCTTTGTTAAGTTATTGTTGGAGGTGGCCGATCTTCTCTAAAAATTGGTTTGTGATGCGAAATGCATTCCTGAACATTATTGGCATACTTGGTGATTGACTGATATGCACAATTTATTTGTCACGCATCAGCATTATTCCCCAAGTTTACAAAAATTGGAAAATGTTTTCAAATTTTTATCTGTTTCTGAAACCTGAGGTGAGCTGAAATTGAAACCACACTGTAGCCCCTATAGATGGCGCCAGTTGCTGTGCCTCATGAAAAAGATTGGCTTTGCTGGAGCACTGTGCTTGACTGACACCTTATGTGGGAGACAGGTGTTGCTAGCACCGTAATCGAACGAAGTCCACCTTGGAATTCCAGCGGGGAATTCCAACTTGGCATTCTTAATTATCCCCCATCTTAGTTTGATTTACTTCTGCACAGTCTTGGTTTGCCTCCCGTTGAGTAAACATCTTTCCTACACTGTGTGAATTTGAAATATAATTTGTCTTCTGTCTTTGGAGTTCTTATGGAAGAACTCTCTGCCCTGTTCCCCAGCAGAGTCTCTGTTTCATTCATTTGTTCTAATTGTATAGTAATGGCCGCCGCCGGCCATCGTGTCCCACGCAACGTGTTTTGCATCTTCAAAGTATTTCTACGTTTTTGAACTTGGCCGATCACAGGCCCTTGGCCAGCCAAGCCTGTGCGCTTCTGGCTGCCATCTCACGTTACCATTGAGTAAGGGGTCTTGCTCAGCCCCAGCCGTCACTCAGTGCCTGACTTCCAAACCTCGCAGATCTCTCTGTGTCTATATAGTGTTGGTGTTTGCTAACTTGGGTATTAAATCGTTGTGATCAGTTACCCGTTCTGTTTCATTCCTCAGAGCGTTTATCATTGACTCTCTCCAGTGACTAATTTTGAGTCAATTCTGACTGTATCATCTGCATTTTTGGACCAATTTTACATTCTTTGTGGCTTGTACACCACACCTTATATCATGTAGTGATCAACTTTTTTGCTTGCCAAGATGGCTATAATACAGTTTCTTTGGTTTATTCACAAGAAACTTTACCAGGTGCTGAATTGATCTGTGATCTCATTTTGTAATGGCATGAGATACATGGGTAAGCTGATACTGTATGGAACAGTGTTCCCCAACCTTTTTTGGCCCACAAACTTTGATAAACTTTTTGCAGACCACCAAATTCCCCAAAACAATTTTGGCCCTCGAAGGTTTCGTAGAATTTTTTTTATAATTTTTGAAATTTGCAATTCTATGATGCAATGTCTCCATGTCAAGTCACTGTCCATATGTTTTGCCTTTATGATTTTTTCATTGAAAAATACATGTGTCCTTATGTCAAATTGTCCTCATGTGGGGGTCTCTCTGTATTGCATTCTGTTTTGGGAGATGCATGCGTTCGACCTTTGAAAATTGGTGCCATATTTTGATTCACCCTGCACAATTTGAATTCTAGCGTGTTTGGAAGCAAGTGAAATTTTTAATCAACGGAAATTCTTTATTAGGGCACCGAATTTGTGAAAGTCGAAACGCCGCATTTCCTTCTTTTTTTGTGTGCACCTCATAGCTAGGAGTCCGTGAATCACCTTCTGGCTAGATTTTCTGTCCATGTAGGATAGTTCCTATAGAATGTGCCTGAGTGCTTCCCATTGAACTTGAGGAGTTTCCTTCAAAGACATGGACAGGAGGGTTTTTCTCGGGAATGGTGTTAACCAGCTAAATTATCTGTAGTAGTGCTACCCAGTGTTTTCCTTGCTGAGGATATGCTGGAGTTCATGGATTTTCCTGAAGAAAAGGTGGATCCAAATTTAATCTGAAAGAGTGATTAGTGTGTGGTCTTTGCATGAGTAACCTGATGTCCCCTCTTGGTTTCAGGTGTAGAGTGATTTTTCCAAATCTGGGATTTGTGGAACCAGTCAACGGAATTTTCGTCCGTATTATTTTATTATTTCGTAAGTAATGAACGTTCCTCTCTGTATCTTTTTTTTTAGGCCAAATGATGGACCACAATTTCATGTTCGAATTTTAGACAATCAACTTGACCTTACCTCAATGAAATAAACCTCTTTGGTTAAGTTTGGAATCTGAAAGGTGTGGAGCATTTCAACAGTTTCACTTTGAATTTTCTAGTATGCATTATGGGTAGTTTTTCCATGTGCACTTGTGGTGTAACAGTGTTGCTGAACAGTGGACTAGTTAAGAATTGCATTGCATAAATTACACGACTAAAAAAACTTAGTTCATAAGACTGTGTTTACCTTAAAGTTGTTCTTTATACTATATATACAGGTTTGTGGTGTGGACCTAATAGACCAAACTGCCTGGTGTTTTTCACCATAGACATCACAGTGATGGGGAAGTGAAAGTAAAATACAGTATGTCACATGTAGAAACCTCTTATTTGACAATTTGTCTTAGATATCTTGGAAGTTAACAATATGTTACAAAAGTGTACAACATTTACAGATTTTGAAGAATTTTTCTATTTTCACTTGAACAAGTCTGGTCCATCTCCATTATCCAAGTAATAAAGCAATATTTGACATTCTGCAAGAAAATTGGGACCTCTGGCAGACTTGGACTTGACAATGTAGGGACCACTCCAATGCTGTGCCTGCCTCCTTTTCCTAAGGCTCTTTTCAAATTGCGCACAAGAACGTTGTCACCAACATTGAAATTCTTTAGCTTGTGATCTGCATTATATTCCATCTTCTGTCATTTTTGCACTTGACACATGTCCTAAGCTGCTGCAGTATGGATGGTTGCTTGGATAGACAATGCATTTCAGTTGTTCACAGAATTTAGTTCCCTCTGTCTCCATCTGTTCTAATTCTGAGTCACCCTCAACATTGGCATTTCTTTCAGGATCTTCAGCCACATGCTGGACATGAATTGGCACGTTGGGCTTCCTTCTGTACATCATTCCATAGGGTGAATAACCAGTGGACTTGTGTTTTGATGTACAGTATGCAAAAAGAACTCCATCTAGGGCTCTTGGTCACTCAGATGCATTTTGTTTGCAGTACTTTCAAAAGGCTCCCTTGAATGGTTCTGTTACCTCTCTCCACAAGCCCATTTGCTTGTTGATGGTAAACACTTGTTATCTGTTGCCCAGTCCCTGTTGGTTGATGGAGTGCATTGCTGACCTTGTTGAAGAATTCTGTGCCTTTGTTGTTGATTTGAATCTTTGCTCACCCATGTCTACAGATCAGAGAGTACAAGAAGTTCAAAACTTTGTCTGAACCTTTGCTCTTCATCAGCTTTGACTCCATCCACTAGGAGAACTAGTCTATCACTACTACTATAGACACAAAGCCATCTTTAATTGCTTGGAGATGGAGAGCAAAGGTCAACCCAAACTTGTTCCCAGACATCAGCTCTGATGATATGTAAAATTGGACTGCCTTGTCAAACTTCATATTTCCCATTTGGCAGACAGGACATGTTCTCACAAAATCAAAGACCTATCAATGATGAACACACAGAATTTGATTAACCACAGGGAAAAAATTGACATCTTCTATAGCAGTAACTTGTGTCACGTGTTTGTTCATGCTTGGCCACCAATATGTGTCCAAGATTTTTGCCAGTAGCTTCTCTTGCCCAATGAGGCCTCCTAAAGCCTCTGCTTCAATACTTGCTTCAGCTCCTCCATGCAAAGCCTTGAAGCAGTCCTCCGTCCTTTGTGGATTGTGGTTTTCTTTTTGGCATCACTCTTCAATGAGTGATCTCTGAACAAATTCATATACAACTGCAATGTACCCTGCAATGATGAAAATGGTATTATAATTATGAAAATAATTGTTTAATTTTGTATCAAAATAAATTACTTTTCATTGTGTCCATCCCTTTTTCATGGAACTCAGGTTTTGCCGCTGTGTTCCCTCCACACAGGTTTTGTCTGACCAGAATCACTATTGTGTTGAAGGTTGGTCCTGGCCAGAACATCCTTCTGCAAATGTTGTGGAAATCTTGCTTCCGCATCTTTTTTTCTCCACAGTGAAGGCAAAGGCATGATTTTTCTGGCAGCATCCCGAAACTGGTTGTGGTCATCAAGCAAACCTGACAACAGCATTAACACATGGGACAATTTTTTTTTAAGATATTGGTCATTGGTCTTCTATATCTGTGCTAACATTAACAGCTTCTTCTTTCAAAGTCAAACAAAATTTCCAAATGTTAAGTTTCAACTGTTAAAATGTATCTCTTGAAGTACAGAGCCAACCTTACACATGGTTATTTGTACAGACAGAGACTCCACACAAGTCCCACAAAGAAAAAGAAGTCCTGTACATATAATGGGTATAAAATGATCACTCAAGAACCTTTACACCCGGGAATTGCTTACAAAAAATGGCTGGCTCACATACAGAATGTGACGCTTCCATTGAGCTGGTACAAACCCCAAGGCAATTAGGCATCTGGCCCTTGAGCAATTTTTCATCTTTAATGCACATTCTTGCAAAACCCAGATCCCTCACATGATGATAAATACACTGCTAACAGTGAAGATTCTAACCCCTGGTTACAGAGAGCTGCTGAAGGTAGTTATGAAGGCAAGCTAGCAGTCCAGTCTCAAAATCTGATGAAAATTTGAGTTGGAAAATATGACCAGGGGAAGTGTAAGACCACTTTTGTTGGGGTGAAACATTGCTACCCAAATGAGTCAGAAGATGGTGGTCTAGTCTGCTCATTGTTGATCTTTTGCTGGTAGCAGAGCATAGGCCACTGGAAGCAATTCCTCCATGATATGGCAATATTGTACAATATTGCACAATAATTTTGCACAAATAAATTTTGCACAATATTGTAAGCTGACCAGTTGATGAAAAAGTGCGGGTGCTGCCTGTCCCCAGCAAAAAACTTGCTGGCTGTGTGTCTAGGGGATAGCACACAGACAGTGTGCCAGTGTTAGGAGGCTGCCACAACTCCCTTTGAAACAAAATCCAGCTCTATGCCTGAGCCATGTACCAGTCTATTTCAGCGCGCACATGGCTCCCTCAACCCTGCATCTGTACACCTTCCTCCCCACAACCGTTGGTTAGGATTTGATTTCAACTAGCAACATACTGTACCTTAGCATGTGAGGAGATGTACCTTTTACCTGCCAACTAACCCGAAAAATCAAATTTTCTGCATATGCAGCTGCTTCCTTTAAAATTGGCATATCACACTGATATACAATGACTATATCCTTTTTAATCAACACAATATTGGCATGGAGTTTTGTAATGAAGAAGTGTGAAAAAACGTAAATATTATATTGAATACCCTTTCATTGCAGGGGTGAGTACATGAGCATTACACTAAATGGAAAGAAATTGTTAGGAAGGTGTTTTAATGCATATTAAAATTAGGCCAATATTGTTTCTCAATATTGGCCTAGGAAGTAATACTGGCTTAGGAAATATTCTTGGTTTTGTAATATTGGCTTAGGAAGTATTTGTGGTTTTGTAAAATTGGCTTAGGACTGCACGATGCAGGTTAAAATTGACCAACATGGTGTCAATATCAACATTGCAAAGCGTTCTTGTTTCGTAATATTGGCTTTGGATGTAATATTGGCTTACGAAATATTTGTAGTTCTGTGATATTGGCTCATGACTGGATGATGCAGATTAAAATTTACTGATATGGTGTCAATATTGGCATAGCAAAGCGTCCTTGTTTTGTAATATTGGGGTAGGAAGTAATATTGGCTTAGGAAATATTTGTGTTTTTGTAATATTGGCTTAGGAAGTTTTTGTGGTTTTGTAATACTGTCTTAGGAGGTAATATTGGCTTAGGAAATATTTGTGGTTTTGTAATATCGGCTTAAGAAGTAAGATTGGCTTAGGAAATGCTTGTGTTTTTGTGATATTGACTTAGGAAGTATTTGTGGTTTTGTAATATTGGCTTAAGACTGTGATGATGTAGGTTAAAATTGTCCAAGAAGGTGTCAATATCTTGTTTGTAATATTTGCTTAGGAAGTATGTGTGGTTTTGTAATATTGGCTTAGGAATAATTTTGGTTTTGTAATACAGTATCCGCTTAGGACTGGATGACACAGTTTAAAATTGACTGACATGGTGTCAATATTGGCGCAGCAAAGCATTGTTTTTCGGTAATATTGGCTTAAGAATTAATATCAGCTTAGGAAACATTTGTGTTTTTTTAATATTGGCTTACTAAGTATCTGTGGTTTTGTAATATTGTCTTAGGACTGGATGACGCAGGTTGAAATTGACTGACATGGTGTCATTCAACATTGGCGTTTGATGTTTTTTCTTCGATTTACGTCAACAAAGACGCCATTTATATGAGATAACCACTGTTGTGGGGTGTATGTCATCCGCAATATTATTTCTTTTACACAAATTGAAATGTACGTCTATTCACATTGGTACTACCAAATTTCTTTTCCAAAACACAAAAATTAAATTCCTCAATAAGTAAATAAGTAGAAAAAAAGTGATTAAAAACACAGCAATAGTGTCTTGATGTTGAAGGACCACATTCAATCAATCCATGAGTTTTGCAGGGCTGATGATGCCAAGAGTGTTTCCGGGCATGCTTTTCACATCAATTTGGTAAGTACATCACCTGGTCTGATCAGGATCAAAAAGGAACCCATCTCATTTGTTCAGAAAACGTCGGTTGCATTTCGCTAGAAATCAAAGAAAATATTATCTTGTAGTACGTTTGCAGCAAACGAATTGCCTCGAGAAAAAAACCTTGATTCTTGACCATGCCATCCCGCTTTTTCCTAAAAATTCAAAGAAAGATCTTGGATGAAGGAGGTCCAGCATGTCCTGACGAACTTTTCCGCTTCACCGGGGCAATGAAGAATTGTCTTGGTGTCTTTCCTCCATTGCTGTAGTCATTTCCAGAATCTCAAAAGGCTACAAATAATGCAGCAGAGAATTAAAAAATACCTTTTTTTCTCGGAAAATTGAGAATTCTTCACGTACAAGTACAAACATAGCGACACAAAATAAACTCGTGCAACAATTGTCCTCTCATGCATTGCCGGAAGCATTCCACGATTGCATCTCTCTTTCCTGAAAAGAAAATAGATGTCGCTCAGCTCAGTTTCCATCGCGCACGCTATTTACTACAGACAACACTCGGGAGTTTATACCTCTGTTCAGTCCAGGAAAATTCCTCTTTCCTTGCAAACAATTTTTGCTTCGAAGGAAAGTTTCAGAAACCAACAAGTTTTTGGCGGTATTCAAAACTTCATCCTCAACAATGCTGCTATTATCCGTCAACTCCGCCGAACTGTCTTCCCGCGCCATAACAGTAGTCAGCAGTAGGAAAGTCGTGACAATGATCTTCAGCATGATGGCACTGCGGAACCCAGCCAAAATATCCATTGGACCCACTCATTTCCACTGTTGCTTCCCTTCTTCTAATTTCTCTTACCATAACGAACTGCATCTAAACAACGAATGCGTCAAGTGAAGATGCATCACGACTATGCAATACAATCCTTGCTTCTTTAAACTGGTGGAACAGAATTATTTTCACAAAATCCCGTCTCACCCAGGGTTCGCGCAAGGAGGTGTAACAAGTTCTGTTGGAGAACTCGCGGGGTTTTTATACACCCTGAAGAGGATTAGACTGAAAGAGTGCGGGGGGGCTGATTACGAAAGGTGCCTGCCACGTGTTGATGGGTTTCCATGAGAAAAATATACCGCAACCCCGAACCCCCGAAAAGGGATAAAACCTCATCCCAGGTGTTGACGATTATGGCACCAATAGTCTTTATGGTATACCAATAAGCTAGACCATGAGGCTAAAAACGAACCCAATCAAGTGATGAACTTTTTCCTTTTCTTTTCCAGAGAATAGTCTTTCGAACTCATTGATGATTTAGTTGGAGCTGAAAAAATTAATTTAAAAGTGAATCGTCCATTTAAGCGGTGGTATATTCTTGCAGTCATCATTGTTAATTCAAATGAAGATCCAGCATTTTATTATATTTCGAAAACTCTAGAATAAGAAATAGTACCCCAACCTAAAAAGCGCAAAGTCCACCCGAAAACTTCACTGTCTTCTGAACCTTTGAACCGAGCAGGTGTCGGGAATTCAGCAAATTTGCAAAATCATCAACCATTTCAAAATCAAAGAAAATATACCATCTTAAAATAGGGTGTTTCCAAGCACCCTGGTTGCAGCCCAACCAAATTTGTGTACATTTTATTTCATAACTTCAACTTACTTCCAAAACTCCACAACAATATTCTCACAGTAATCATTGTCAATTCAAAAGAAGATCCAACATTTTATTTATTTTTTAACCGCGTGAAGATAAATGCAAACTTCAGAGATTTATGAGACAAGTGGGTCTTCACTTCATGCCTTATTTTGTTGAGCAGGTGAATATTTATGCATTTCTTGAACTGACTTGTAAAATGTTTTATGCTTTTGATTCAAAAATCAATATGATGAGTTATTGTAGCAAATTAAACTTGTCAGTGCGTCAGAGAAGAAGCCCAATTTTATTTGTGAGAAAAAATTTTCTATTACGCTTTCTTGGGAGAGTTTCCATGCACAATTGTGGTGGTAACCATGTTGCTGAACAGTGGACTAGTCAAGAATTGCATTGCATAGAAATGTGCTGATTTTTTCATATATAAATTTTCCTGAAAGAAATGGAATTTCATCAAGAAATATGATATGCATTTTATATCACCATGCACCTGAATTATCTGGTTTGAAGGACCACAAAACATTGTATTGGTACACAATGTTGGGGAGATGAATGTAATATCCAATGCTGTTTTGATCCAGAAGGCCCAGCCTCTGCATTATCCTCGAGGGGTCCATTGTCTACTTCCCAGCCAGCACTTCTTAGCTTGGCAATTGCAAAAAAAAAAAAAAAAAAACAGACAGGCCAAAGTTTCATTAGTGTCTCATCTGGGCCACAAAAATATATTAATCTTTTACCCCTATCAATTGAATCTGTTTCACTCATCCCCTGGCAGCTGCATTTCATTCAACACAGAAATTACTACTGTGATCTGTGGGACAAACAAATCAAATTCACAATCAAACAAAGTGCCAACATGACAAGGACTCCAAAATCCCTCTGTCATGGACGTTTACACAGGTCACCAGCACAAATCCAGTAACTACAGGTGCAAGGAGAGGTCATTCCTCCCTCAATTGTTCAAATCAATCAATCAAACAACAAGAATGGGAGATGTCATTCCTCCCAAATGTGGACATCAAACAAAAATCAAACCTGTGACAACACTGATCACACGGTGGGAGCCAAGGTCATTCCTCAGCTTGCTTGCACACAGAATCAGCCTAACACACCAATCAAGAGGAGATAATTATTCCCTCATATGCAAAGAAGTGTCTGGGTCACTACAAATTCAGGGAGATGAATTATTCCACCCCACATGTGTCAATTGTTCAATATGGATCCCAGTGTTGAACATCCCTCTGGGCAGATTAATATCAATTCATTTGGGAAAGGTGTTTATGAGTTGACACCCTTCCTTTTGGGCACACACACACACACACAAAAT
Organism: Notodromas monacha; assembly: GCA_905338405.1. Lineage (NCBI taxonomy): Eukaryota > Metazoa > Arthropoda > Ostracoda > Podocopida > Cyprididae > Notodromas > Notodromas monacha. The sequence continues at coordinate 148,724 of CAJPEX010000142.1, read as the reverse complement.
TCCTACGGTATTGGTCAATACCAAGGTCAACAGAGTTCATTACTCCCTTGGCTGTAGATGGCATGGGAATTGGTCAATACCAATGTTGAGGGAATGAGATTCCAACCAAACTGGGGCAGGAGTTGATGCCCCTCCTTGCCCTCTTTGCCAAACAAACACTTTTCACAATCAATCACTATCACAATTGGGGATTACATAATTCCATCTCTGCTGAAGTATGACACCTGCCTTCCAGGCATGACTGTGTCCTCTGCCCTGAACATGCAGGAGATGTGGCACATGTCTGTGAAATAGACATTACTGAAGCATCTGTCACAAAAAATTCTGTTTCCACAAAGGAATTTGGGTAGTTTCCTCTAGTTAATTGAATCTGAATGTGCTGTTCAGGTCCTAGTCAGGAGGCTCCTGGATTTTCAGACTTGGTGACTTGAGAATTTTCTTGAGGAGCAGATTTGATTTCATTTACCTTCGCATTAACAAGTTTAGTTAGAATTTCATTGAGGTCATTGCTGCCTGAAAAATTTGGATTGGGGATAGATGTCAAAGGAGCTGGAATTTGTCTGGTTTCCATTGGTTTGAAAAATTTACAAGTGATAGAATGATGGTCTTTGTTACAATGAAAGAATCTAAACTTGCTTTGACAAAAAGAGTTCCTGTGTCCACTTCTAAGACAGTTCCAACAAAGCTTCCTTTCAGTGATAATTCTTTTCTTTTCCTCCAAGGTCTTAGGGCAGTGGTGCCCAACTCAAAAGTGGCCAAGTGCCATTTTGAAGTAGAAGAGCATTATGCGGGCCACAATGGGAAAAAGGAAGAAATGTTCTCCAGTACATTGTATAATTCACGAATTTCTGGTATGGTTTAACTTTAAACTGTTCTAGTTCATTAGCAATCAAGTTCTAGTCTATAATCAAGTTCAATAAGTATTTCAAGAATTTCATTATCTGGTTATCTGACTTTTTTCATCTACAAACTTTTCTGCTTCATTTTTACTAATAAAGTTCAACTTGTATCTTCATTACTTTATGACTGGATTTTTCTTAATGGAATCAAAGAATTCAATCTGTAAAACTTTCCAAAAAGATTCAACCAAAATCCAAAAGCAGTAAGTAACTGAAAACTATGAGTGAATTTAAATGTTGAGAAGAATAATATTCAGGTTGTCTGAGGACAACCTGAAATTTTAGTGCAATTGAAAACTCCTCAAGATTCACTAAGAATCTGGAGAAAAAAAAAAGTGCATAAGAAAGAAACATATTTTGTGCAGAGTTGCTTTGGGAGAGCATCAAATTGTCTTTGTATCTAAATGTCCATGTCTCCAAATGTCCCTTTCACTAAATCACCCTGGCTCAAATTGGCCCTTTGTCTCCAATTGGCCCTCTGTCTCAAATTGGCTCTGTCTGATGTTGACCCTGACTCAAATATTCCATCTCAATTGGCCCAGTGTTGAATTGTCTTTCTAAATTTGTCTATTTCCCTTCACATTTTCATTTTTACATGATGGTCTACTTTTGTTCATGCTATTAAAAAATTAAGCTGCTTTATATTTTCCCCTCATCAAATATGCAATTAAATTAAAAACATAACAGAAAATGCTGAGGTAGGATTTGAATTACAAAACCCTGCCCTTTAATCTGAAAAACAGAATGACTGGCATCACAAAGCAATGCAAACTGTTCTTTCTGGCTAGAAGGAATCATAACAGAATTTATGAAGCCCTAATAAAATTCCTAATAAAAATTGCAGGCTGAAGATGTATTGAAAAACTTGCAATTTTTCCTTTTTGAGGGTCTTAATTTTTGTGGAGGTTTTCCATGCTGGCTTTGCGGGACAGATCTGGCCCGTGTGCCGTATCTTTGGCATGCCTGTCTTAGGGCATTGAATGGGGGTATGACCTTCCCCACAGTAGTTACAGCTTGGAGGGGAAATTTTCTGGTGACAACATTATTTTCTCCTTGTCAGAAGTTGTTTCTTTGAGAATTATAGTTGAACTTCTGTCTTTGATTGAAATTTTGATTCTGTTGAAAGTTTTGATTTTGGCGGAAATTTTGGGTTTGATTGTAATTTTTTCCTTGGTTGTAGCCTTGATTTTGATTGTAATTTTGATTTTGATTATAATTTTGAGCTCGGTTGTAGCCTTGAGTCTGATTTTGTTGGTTAATGTTTGTTTGCTGTTAACTGGGAAGATATGGACTTTGAGACACATCGCTTTCTTGTTTGACATTGTTTGTCAGTATCTCTGACTTGGGTTGAAGAAGGTGTTGATGGGTTTGTATTGGTTGTCGTTCTGTAACCGTAAATATTCCATGACTGTTTTTGTAAGGATTGGTTTAGGTTGGTTTTGAATCTGCAATTTTTTTGAAATTTTGCACTTGTTTCAAATTGATTGAGGTTTTGTAGATAATGACTAATTCCTGCTTTGGTTTCTTAAAGGCTCCAGTGTTTAGCTCTTTCCAGTACCATTGGTAGATGTTTTGGGATCTGCTTCCCACTTGGATTGAAGAGAAGAGGTAATTTGTCCTTTGAGGATCTCATAAAAATTTCCTTGATCAAGTACGTAATGAACACTGGGACATATGAGGTTGTGGATATGAAATATATTTTGTTTTAAAACCATTAATCTAGCCACATAGTTTACAATTTTGCCCATGTACTGAGCAATTGCTTGCTTTGAATCGTTTGCTGGGCTTAATTCTTTGATGTTATTGTAAACTTGCTGTGTAATTTGGTTTACATTTTTAGTGAATAACATTCTTACTAAGTCAAGGTAATTGCTCTTGCCCTCTTTTTGATGAAGCCCATTGATTACAGTTAAAATTTTGTCTTCAAAGTGGAGAAGCAGAAGATCTCGTCATTCGGAAGGGGAAAATTCCTCAGTAGGAGCTTCATGAATTTTCTTGAATTTGTTCCAGACCCTGTCAAAATCATTGTCCACTTTGGAATTCATTTTGAATGTTCTGAAGTTCTTCATAACCTTTTGAGTGTAATATTGTATGAAACCTTCAGAGTTGGTATTAACACAGATTGATTTCCCTTGTCCATATCGTTTTACTTGACATTTGATGTAATTTTTGTCAAAGGGAAAGAGTTTATTCAAAGAATCATGATTTTTAGTAATAGGTGGTGGTTTGATACTTCTGTTTTCAACATTGTGATCCAAGGAGGATGTTTTGAGCGTTGAACCAGACGCATCAGTATTTTCATTAATGTGAGTAATCATCAAACCTGCTTCAGCAGAAACAACATTTTCCCTTTGAGGGGTAGTTTGTGTAGATTCATTCAGATTGGTAATGTTAGTTTCAGTTTCAGGAGGGTCTGGAAATTTGATTGAGAGCACTTGGTTTTGAGTGGGATGGAGAGTTGTCCAGTTTTTGCTGAGTTTCTTAGGATGAAGTATGGCAATTTTTTGGAGTTCAGTTTTGAGAAGATTGACAGACTCGGTTTCCTCTTGAGTGAGAAATTCTAGATTTGAGGATTCAAAGATAGATAAAAATTCAACAAAGGTGTTAAGAGTTTCACTAAAGTAATTGATTTGATTTTTGGGATTCTTTTCAGTATAGGCAATATCTCCTGCACATACAGCTCTAGAAACAATGATCAATTTGGCAAAAAGATTTCCTTTAGGAGTTATGAGTCTGTTGTTGGAAGATCTATGAGTAGGAGTAGTTTGTGAACAATTTAGAGTATTTGACCTTTGAGGTCTTGAGATGCTTCTTGTAGTAGAATTTCTAGGGGTTCTTGACCCTCTAGATCTTCCCCTTGCCATTTGAGAAGCGAGTTAAGGTTATTTTGATTGAATCCCTTTTTTAGAAAATTTCCTTGGGAGGAAGAGGAGGTGTAAACTTTGAAGACAAACGTCTCAGAAATTTTGTGGAAGATTTGGATTTCTTACGTATGAATATCTGAAAAATTTAAATTTTATACACTCTTCACTTTGAAAATTTGAAAAAATTGGATATTCACAGAGGGATGAGAGGATTTTACAAAAGTTCAAATGTACACTTGTTCAGAGAAGAATTTTGGAGGATTTGATATACACTGGGGGTGGATTTTTAAAGGAATTCAAATATACACGCATCTAGATGTTTTTGAGAATTTGAAAGGTACACTTGCGGATTTTCACTTTGCACTTCGGATGAGAAAGATTTTGAAATATATGCTTCTCACTTCCCAGAAATTAGAGTTAGAAAGTAGACTAGGTTATAGATGTATATATATATTCACTTTGTATTTTACACCCTTTTCTAGAGTTGAATTTTGGAAGAAAGGGAGTTTCTTAAAAAATTTCACAAAAGGAGATGTGGAAACCATGCTCTGCTACCAATTTTGTTTGGAATATATCTCAACAAAGAAAAGGTTTGAATTGAGAAAGAGGGTTTGAAAGATGAAATTGAAGTTGATGAAGTTGAATTCGAAGTAAAACACAAGAATTTGGTCGGGCTAAGACAGGGGTGCAAAACACCCTATTTTAAAGTTGGTATAATTTGGAATTCACACAAAATCTTGTACAATGTTCTCTTGCGAAGGTTCAAATTGGACTGTGTCAAAATAATCAAACTTGGAAAAAAGGAAAACTGTCCTCCAAGGACAAGAAACTGCAAACGGAAATTGGTAACAAAATACAGCCTTGAAGGCTGCAGAAACATCTGTAATAAATTACAGCCTTGGAGGCTAATGACCATCTGTGGGAACCAAGGTTTTCTGAGATTCCCACACCAATAGGAATGAAAGACTAAATTTGCTGGGGAATTTGGGTTCTCTAAAGCTAGCGTGTCAAATTTAATATGCCTGTGAAAATATTCGCAACAGCTTCTGTGCTTCAGGGTTGTTTTGAAATTTGTAAAAGGGAGAGAAATACTCTATATATCTTTATTTGTATGCTTTAGAATTTTCCCAAATACTTTGCAAACAATACAAAACTATATAGACACACTATATACAAGAATGTCAACAGTTAGATAGAAACAATGTGATAACAAGATACAAAATAGATGTATACAACCAATGTAATAAGAATAATCATCATTATTGAACCAGATTATTGTATCTTACAACTGCATCCTGATATATAACATTGCCATATGACACATTGAGAACTGTTTTCCAAATGAGGTTTTATCTGTGGTCTACATGGTTTTATCAAACTGTAAAGAGGTGCAACTGGAATAACTCAAGTTGATGTAGGTTCATGTGAATCTATCTCACATTTCTTGAACAAAAGAAATATTGAGATTTGCATGATTCAAAATCAAAGATGAAAGAAAGGGAAGTTTGAAGTGATACAGGCTGTAGGTTTTTACCACTTCACTGGGTCTTTGCCCAAATTTTGTTTTTTCATTTTGTCTTAGTCATCACTCATTCACATAATTGTTTGCTGTTGCCTTTTTTAAAGTTTATTTTGAAATGAGCACTGAAGTGGGACTCTGAGTATGAGTTGGAGACCTACTTGTGTGACTGAGAAATGTTGACATGCAGATGAACATCACATCTCTCAACCTTCTTGAATGAAATTTTCCCATGTCCAACTGAATGTAAATGAAGAGGAAAATGTGAAATTGAGTAATACTTGGGCTCTAGGTATGAGTAGCAGAGTTATTTGTGTGACTTAGAAATTGTGATGCAAGGATTACCACATCAATGGTTTTTGGAAGAATGTCAAGACATCTTGAACCAAGAATTCTTTTGTCATTGGATTTTGGAATAAGTCTAATTCACTTTTTTCCCTTCATGTACATTATTACCTTCACTTTTAACATTTTAAAAATTAAATTCAATGAGGTCAATACATTGCAAAGCGAGAATTCATGCTCAGCAGGATTTTTGTCCAATAAAAATGTCTGTATAGCATACCTAAAAACCAGGAATAAGTCTAATTCACTATTTTCTATTCATGTACATTATTACCTTCACTTTTAACATTTTAAAAATTAAATTCAATGAGGTCAAGACATTGCAGAGCAAGAAGTCTTGCTCAGCAGGATTTTTGTCCAATAAAAATGTCTGTAAAGCATACATAAAAAACAGGAATGAGTCTAATCCAATTTTTTCCCTTTGTGTACATTATCACCATCACTTTGAACATTTTAAAAATTAAATTCAATGAGGTCAAGACATTGCCAAGCGAGAATTCTTGCTCAGCAGCATTTTTGTCCAATAAAAATGTCTGTAAAGCATACCCAAAAACCAGGAATAAGTCTAATTCACTATTTTCCCTTCATGTACATTAGTACCTTCACTTTGAACATTTTAAAAATTGAATTCAATGAGGTCAAGACATCGCAAAGCAAGAATTCTTGCTCAGCGGGATTTTTGTCCAATAAAAATGTCTGTAAAGCATACCCAAAAACCAGGAATAAGTCTAATTCACTATTTTCTCTTCATGTACATCGTTACCTTCACTTTCAACATTTTAAAAATTAAATTCAATGAGGTCAAGACATCTCAATGCAAGAATTCTTGCTTTGCGGGATGAGCAAGAATTCTTGCTCAGCCTTCCTCTGCCTCCCTCCTGACCTCCCTCCCTCCAACAGAGGGAGCCAGGCCTGCAGGAGGGTCTGGTAAACTTTAAAAATTTGCCAAAAATTCAATTCTTAACCAAATTTACTTTTCATAACTGTCTAAAAAGTGCCAAGATATTTGCTGTATTTCCCCTATTTAAATTTTGAAAAAATGTAAAAATTGACCAAGTTACAACAAAAATTGCAAAACTTTTTGCATTCCTCCCATTTTCCACTTCAGCTTGTTATAATTTCTTTTCAATTGAGCGAATTTCAAATTTTTTTATAGGTGGATTTGCATGGATTTTCCACAAATCTACAAGTTTTCCTCCTTGTGAACTTCCAAAAACTCAAAAAGTTAAAATTACATATGGAAAAGTATTTTTTTCTCAATTTATTTATGATTTTAAAAATGTTTTGCTGTATTTCTTGTAACTTGGTCAATTTTCAAGCTTTTTCAAAATTTACAAAAGTGAAACACAGAAAACATCAGGGCGTTTCTTATACAGTTTTAAAAAGTAAATTTGGTTAAGAATTGAATTTCTGGCAATTTTTAACTTTAAGATGATGGGAAACCAGACCCTCCTGCTGGCCTGGCTCCCTCTGTGGGAGGGAGGGACGCAGAGGAAGGCTGAGAAAGAATTCTTGCTCATCCCACAAAGCAAGAATTCTTGCTCAGCCTTCCTCTGCAAGTCAGGACATGCACATAATGTTGGAGTGAGTCATACTTGTAATGCTTCCAGCTTGCTGGCGCCAGGTTTATTGCCGGCGGCTGGCAATAAACCTCACTAGCATCCTTTCTGGACACAGCCCAGATGCATCCAATTTTCAAGCGATTAGACGCATCCATTCTGGATGCTCTAGGGACTTGTAATACAAGAGTCTTCCTTGGACGAGTCCTACTGCTTGGAATTGTGGACATGTCCATTTCATGCTCCTCATACCGTCTGCCGGGGACATGTCCCCAGAGGACCCTTCATGTACCAGACCACATAGCGTCACTTTTGTACATGTACAAATTTGAGGGTGTTGGACTCTTAATTGGAAGTGTCCCTTCAATGTCCTTTTTGGACCTGCCCCAAATATTTGCGCTAGGTTTTCCTGGGAAGGGATGTAAACAACTTTATAAAAAATTGAGATGTATGTCAGAAATATAAGACATACCGACATAATACCCCTATGATGTATATGCCTATCCCATCAAAGTGCTTTGAGGAAGTTAGCTTAGATTTAGTAGGGCCCGTGCCTGTAAGTTCTGCAGGAAACAAGTTTATTCTTGTAATTCAAGACAGATTATCTTGTTGGATTGCATTCATCCTGTTAAAAAATGCCACCACTGAAGTTGTGTCCAAATCATTTTTGGATAATTGGGTTTGCCAATTTGGAGCCCCAAAAATAATATTAACTGATAGAGGTACTAACTTCTTATCCGCTATATTTAAAGAATTATCATTTGCCTTGGGCAGTAATGCAAGAACAACCACTGCCTATCACCCTCAGGCAAATGGACAAAATGAAAGATCCCATAAGGAGTTACACAAATATTTAGCTATTTATTCTGACCCAAAAAATAGAGATAAATGGGATCACTTAGTTAAATTAGCTGCATGGGTGCAAAATACTTCTAGGCACAAATCTATTCAATTATCACCTTATGAATTAGTAACCGGACAAAAGCCTAATCTAAATTGGGTTCCCTGGAACGTTTCAGACACGGAAGATTATATCAACATTGAAGACTTCATTATTAAGAAAAATGAAAAGGTAAACTCTCTTCAAGAAAAAGCAAAAACCCCCAGGCAAGGGCACCGTTAGCCTGGGGAATGTTACTACTTACCTTGCCAAATTCCCTTCACTGCAAATTGAACTACTTCCCCCGTGAGGATCACCCCAGCCTCAGATTTTTAGTGGGCTATATACGGAACTTTGTATCTGTCCCTTTCTAAGGGTGGGCTGGGAGTTGTTATATGGGCGTCACTTCCCTTAAACCATTCCATTTATCATTGTATCCCCAGGCTAATGGTGCCCTTGCCTGGGGGTTTTTGTTACTACACCCTAACCAAATTCCCTTCACTGCGAATCTTGAGAATCAGATACAAGGTCTGTTCCCAGGATATTAATGAAAGACGTTAAATATTTTTGTACATGTTTATTGCTTTTTGGCAAGTTGCACTGTACACATTTCACATCGTTGCTGGAAAAAAGTTGTAAAACCTGTTTTCACATATATACATGTCGCGTTGCCGTTTTACTACACTCACTTGACAGTAACAGCTGCGCAATTTGACATACGTGCTCGAGTTCTGCGTGCAATTGCCTCTTCCGGCACACTTTGTTTTGGTCTTTTCCTGTATTTGCGCTTACTGACTCCCCCCTGTGCTTCTTCCTGTCCTTTGTGAGAAGGATCATTTTTGAAAAGCTTCTTTGGATCTATTTTTGGGGTGCTTCCTGTCCCTGTTTGAATAGGGGTGCGTCGTGCGCATCTGCTGTTTGGAGTTGGGACTCCCATGAGATTTAGACCTTTTCCCGACAATTTATGATTATAATGTTTTGGAAAGTATATTCTTGTTTCCATCCAGTTAGTTTGGCTATTGAATCAAAGGATCTGTTTTTCGCCCATGCAGATGTTGCTGCTGCTGCTCTAGTTGAGCCTGGCGTGTCTTGTATATTCATTTTTTCCAGGATCTTTATGAGCCAATGTCTTAATGTGGCTTTTTTCACTCTTTGTCCATTATCTGCTCTGACAAAGAGAAACTCTGATCTTTCTGGGAATCATGTGGAATTTATGTATCTCTCCACCAGATTAATTGGACAAATTCTTTGATCTTGGGTATACAGTGCCACAGTTATGCCAGCTTTTGTTCTTTTGGATGCCAAAGATGTCTTTTGGATTTCAAGGAAAGGTATAAATAAATCCTGACCTTCTTTCCTGATATTTTTTCCTAGTTTTGAAATGTCATCCACTCTTAGTCCAGTTGCCAGCGCAAGAATAATCACTGTTTCTTGGGCTTGTTCCAGGATTGATTCTGGGTACGGTGTTTCTTGCATATTTTTTAGCACTGTTTCGGCATCCCATACTGCGTCTTTTTTCTCAAATGTTCTTGTTGTTCTTTGTGCACCCTTCATAAATTGATCTAGGGTGTTAACATTGATGATGGTATGCCGGTTGTTTTCCGTAAGCCACTGTACAATTGCCATTTTTATAAGGCAAATATAACTATACAAAAATTGTTGTGGTACCGCTGTAAAGTTTGCCAGGAATCTCAACACAGTAGGGAAGTTGATGGTCTGTACATTTTCGCCATTGTCGTGGATGAATTTTTGAAATCTACTGACAATGTTTTGATATTGTTTTTGCATTGTTTCCGCTCTAGCTGCTTTGATAGTCTGTTGTACGATTTTGTCTAATTTGCAGGTAGAATAAGAGACGCCTGTAATTGGGCTTTCCTCAAATGATGGCAAGCAGTTGGGATTTCCGGCAGGAAGATCGCGTTTGCCATGTTTGCTAACGTTATTGTTCTTGATCTGGCTTGCATGAGTGCCGGCCACCATGGCTGGGACGGCCACATTGGATGCACAAGGATTGCCATTGCTTTTTCTTGTTGGATCTTCCTGAGTACTCTGCTTTTCTGGCTTGCATGAGTGCCGGCCACCATGGCTGGGACGGCCACATTGGATGCACCAGGATTGCCATTGCTTTTTCTTGTTGGATCTTCCTGAGTACTCTGCTTAGGAGACCAAAGGGAGGAAAAAAATATCCAATATTAAGAGACCAATCTTGCAAGAAAGCGTCTGTGAATTTTGCATTCTTTTCAAAATACCATGAACAATAACTATCTATTTGTCTATTATTTTTTGTAGCAAACCAATCTATTTCTGGTATGAGCTGGAATTCTTGAGAGATCTTCTGAAAATAAATGTCTTTGAGCTTCCATTCAGCATCGAGTTTGCTTGCTTGTTTTCGAGAGATTATTTGCGTCAGCGCATCAGCAGGATTGTCTGCGCTTGGTATATAGATGGCTTTTGCCCATGCCTGCTGATCCTCTAGAAAATTCCACAGTTTCACTGTTTCGTCATGCAGTCTTGGATTGCTGTTGCTTTCTCTTGTTGGATCTTCCTGAGTACTCTGCTTAGGAGACCAAAGGGAGGAAAAAAATATCCAATATTAAGAGACCAATCTTGTAGGAAGGCGTCTGTGAATATTGCATTCTTTTCAAAATACCATGAACAATAGCTATCTATTTGCCTATTATTTTTTGCAGCAAACCAATCAATTTCTGGTATGAGTTGGAACTCTTGAGAGATCTTCTGAAAATAAATGTCTTTGAGCCTCCATTCAGCATTGAGTTTGCTTGCTTGTTTTTGAGAGATTATTTGCGTCAGCGCATCAGCAGGATTGTCTGCGGTTGGTATATAGATGGCTTTTGCCCATGCGTGCTGATCCTCTAGAAAATCCCAAAGTTTCACTGTCTCATCATGCAGTCTCTTAACCATGCCACCTCCTTTATTTATATATGTTACGGCCGTTGTGTTGTCTATTTTTAAGACAATATTTGCTCCTACAAAATTTATTCCCTTGGCTTGGAAATTTTCTAATGCAATTCGTACTGTTTGGAGCTCTAGTAGGTCAATGGCTGCCTCATTTGTTACTTTCCAGGTGCCTGATATTTTGTGGCTGCCTAGAATTGCTCCCCATCCACCTGAGGTAGATGCATCTGTGGTTATCCTGTGTGTCACCATCTTTTCTTCAAACGACTTTTTGCACAGAGATTTAATCTTTTCCCACCACTTCAGTTCTTCAAGGACACTCTGATTGAGGTATATAGGTTGTTCCCAATCTGCAATTGGTTGTGGGAGATCTGCTTTAGCCCTGTTGTCGTGCAAATGGGTTTTACAATCAATACGAAATTTTAATTCGTATTGAAAACCTTTAGGAGGATGACCACAATTGTTGCCAACTATATTTTTATAATTAAATGGTTCGAAACTCTTTTACCAGGTAGATCCCAGGACCGAATACTTTAAGTATTCAAGACAATTTTGTGATAAATAAACACACGCAAGTTCAACTTACAAGTATTTATTCANTATTATAGTAAAATCCCGGAAACCCCGCTGATGAAAAATGACGATACCAGAGGAAGAGTGAAACAAGAGCACTGACTTCTTGCTTGCGCTATTCGACGAGATTTGCACACGCTATTCGGTCCAAGGAGAAGACAAAATTGGAGCGCATTTATGTTTTGTGCAAGTATTGCCAGTGGAGGAACACCTACTGGTGAGATAGCGGACATGTCCTACTTTCTTGATTGTAATAAACGAGGCATCCTCCAGTCATATCACAAGGACGAAAAAGTTGTGACTTTATGACCAGAAGTAATATTCACTACATTATATTTTCTCTGCTGGGGAAGAAATAACACGAAAAGAATGTAGGTAGATTTTTCAAAGTCCTAGGTCTACACACAAGATGGATATGTAGGACAAATCAAGACAGACAATTTGAGACAGTGCCGATTTGATACAAGGACAATTCAAGACAGGGCCAAATTGAGACAGATACTTTGGGAGACAGGGACAATTTGATACATAAACTTTTTGAGACAAAGACAATTTGAGAGAGAAACTTTTGGAGACAGGGACAATTTGAGACTGACACTTTTTGAGACATGAACAAGTTGAGACAAATACATTTTGAGAATTCAAGACATCTTGAGACGGATACATTTTGAGACAAAATTACAACTGTTTTTCTCTCAATTATCTTACGTTTAAGGTGTGAAAAAATTGCACTGTTCAGTGAAAAGTCTATGATCCCTGGGTGTTTCTCCTTTGATTGAAATTCTTCGATTACATACGCTCCAGAAATGTCTTTGCATATGCAAGGAATTCAGACATGGACATCACCAATGAATCAAAAACTATTGACACTCGTGAAGAATTTTCACTAAACAGAAAAATTCAATTTCAGTTCAAATTGCAAGATACTATTCCTAGAAACTTTATTTGAATAATTTCCTGTTTAGTTTGGTCTGGTAGTCCGAATATTGATCGCAAATTTGATTTGATTTCATGAAATCGAAGCAAGGCTTTATTTGCTGTTCATCGTAATGTATTCTGAAAAATTGATTCAATTGTTGAATTGGCTCCGAATTTGGACGATCGAATATCCTGAAGCTGTCGTTTCGTGGTTTTACAAATGACAACGATATGAAGAATAATTTTTCATGGTATATACGTCAGAAAATCTGAATTACAAATATGATTCTTCCGTAAAAGGATGGACTCATTTTCTCATCGCTCCAGCTGAAACTGGTCGAGAGAAATAATGAGCAATGATGCATTTTCAATTGAGCACAATCGATCACGTCTGAACTGAGTAACTCACAGAATTTTGTTATTCAAGATTAGGGGTTGGTTATAAATAGCATCGTAGCTTTGAAGCCAGAAAAGGCATCGTGATAAGGAGGTACACCCCATCTCAGACACGATTCGGCATATGGCTGCAGATGTTTTGATAGGATGCAATCCAGAAAAAAAATCCAGTCAAAGCATATTTTCATAAAGAATCTTTCGGGAGTGTCAGTGTGTGTCTCAGAAACGTCGATTTAAACTTAAACTCTTTTGAGAGGTTCACAGAGGCTGAAATGCACAACATTTGTGTTTCAGCATGAAAGGCGTCCTTTGTTCCTGTGAAAACGGAATCTTCACTTTTCATGATGTTGTCCGTTGAAAAATAAAATACTTCTTGTAAAAATATATATATATTTGTTTTATTCACAACAACATAAGTTTTCAAACAATACTCAAAATAAAATTTACGCTTCCTTGAAGCAAGTGCAAATTAAAAAGGAAGATCCTCGAAACATATCCAAGCGTTTCCTGGATAACAATGAACTGGGTCTTTGCATTTTTCAACAAGAAATATCTTTTCACGAGTTAACGCTTATTCAGACGCGCAGAAAAGTTGACTGATTCAATTCTGTTTATGCAATGACTATGAACGAGTTCACTTCGCGTATTTTATCCTCATCAAATCATTGCTGACGTTTGTTTTTATTTAACTATCATTCAAGACAGGTCCAAATTGCGACAGATACTTTGCGAGACAAGGAAAATTTGATCCAGAAACTTTTTGAGACAAAGACAATTTGAGAAATAAACTTTTGGAGACAGGGACAATTTGAGACTGCCACTTTTTGGGACATGGACAAATTGAGACAAATACATTTCCAGAATTCAAGATATCTTGACAGATACACTTTGAGACAAAATTTCAATTGCCTTTCTCCCTATTATCTGATGTTTCACATGTGAAAATAAAAAATAATTGCAGCGTTTAGTAAAAATTCCATTTCTACCCTTTTGCGGAAGAATCAGAGTTCATTGATTCTTTGAAATCAAATATCAATAAAAATGATTTCAATTACCAAACAAGTGCACAGAAGGGATTGTGGTCATTAATTGGAAGCATATTTCGTATTGGATGAATATTTTCTGTAAGTCGCACAAAATTGAGAATATCAAATGGAGTTACTGAATTATGAGGTTCATGTGACAGTGGGATGACATACATGCAAGCTAAAAGTTTGCTTAGTCATTGTTCTCATCATTTTCATGAAATGTCATGTTTTCATTTTTTGATTGATAATGTTGGGGACTCGCCGCGCCTCGATCAATAAAATCAAATTAGAGCAATATATACAGTAAAAAAAATTTCGGGTGGAAAAACAAAAACCCCCAGGCAAGGGCACTGTTAGCCTGGGGAATGTTACTACTTACCTTACCAAATTCCCTTCACTGCAAATTGAACCACTTCCCCTGTAAGGATCCCCCCAGCCTCAGATTTTTAGCAGGCTATATACGGAACTTTGTATCTGTCCCTTTTTAAGGGTGGGCTGGGAGTTGTTATTTGGGCCAGTGAAGGGAATTTGGTAAGGTAAGTAGTAACATTTCCCAGGCTAACGGTGCCCTTGCCTGGGGGATTTTGTTACTACACCCTAACCAAATTCCCTTCACTGCGGATCTTGAGAATCGGATACAAGGTCCGTTCCCAGGATATTAACGAAAGCCGTTAAATATTTTTGTACACGTTTATTGCTTTTTTGCAAGTTGCACTGTACACATTTCACATCGTTGCCAGAAAAAAGTCATAAAACGTGTTTTCACATATATACAGTCGCGTCGCCATTTTATGACACTCACTCGACAGTAACAGCTGCGCAATTCGACATACGTGCTCAAGTTCTGTGCGCAATTGCCTCTTCTGGCACACTTTGTTTTGGTCTTTTCCTGTATTTGCGCTTACTGACACCCCCCTGTGCTTCTTCCTTCCCTTTGCGAGAAGGATCGTTGAAAAGCTTCTTGGGATCTATTTTTTGGGTGCTTCCTGTCCCTGTTCAAACGGGGGTGCGTTGGGCGCATCTGCTGTTTGGAGTTGGGATTTCCATGAGATTTAGACCTTTTTCCGACAATTTACGATTGTAATGTTTTTGGAAAGTAGATTCTTCTTTGCGAGAAGGATCGTTGAAAAGCTTTTTGGGATCTATTTTTGGGGTGCTTCCTGTCGCTGTTCGAACAGGGGTGCGTCGGGCGCATCTGCTGTTTGGAGTTGGGATTTCCATGAGATTTAGACCCTTTTCCGACAATTTACGATTGTAATGTTTTTGGAAAGTAGATTCTTGTTTCCATCCAGTTAGTTTGGCTATCGAATCAAAGGATCTGTTTTTTGCCCATGCAGATGTTGCTGCTGCTGCTCTAGTTGTTTGGGATTTCCATGAGATTTAGACCTTTTTCCGACAATTTACGATTGTAATGTTTTTGGAAAGTAGATTCTTGTTTCCATCCAGTTAGTTTGGCTATCGAATCGAAGGATCTGTTTTTTGCCCATGCAGATGTTGCTGCTGCTGCTCTAGTTGAGCCTGGCGTGTCTTGTATATTCATTTTTTCCAGGATCCTTATGAGCCAGTGTCTTAATGTGGCTTTTTTCACTCGTTGTCCATTATCAGCTCTGACAAAGAGAAACTCTGATCTTTCCGAGAATTGCGTGGAATTTATGTATCTCTCCACCAGATTAATTGGACAAATTCTTTGATCTTGGGTATATGGTGCAACAGTTATGCCAGCCCTTGTTCTTTTGGATGCCAAAGATGTCTTTTGGATTTCGAGGAAAGTAATTCTTTGATCTTGGGTATACAGTGCCACAGTTATGCCAGCTTTTGTTCTTTTGGATGCCAAAGATGTCTTTTGGATTTCGAGGAAAGGTATAAATAAATCCTGACCTTCTTTCCTGATGTTTTTTCCTAGTTTTGAAATGTCATCCACTCTTAGTCCAGTTGCCAGCACAAGAATAATCACTGTTTCTTGGGCTTGTTCCAGGATTGATTCTGGGTACGGTGTTTCTTGCATATTTTTAGCACTATTTCGGCATTCCATACTGCGTCTTTTTTCTCAAATGTTCTTGTTGTTCTTTGTTCACCCTTCATAAAATTGATCTAGGGTGTTAAGATTGATGATGTTATGCCGGTTGTTTTCCGTAAGCCACTGTACAATTGCCGTTTTTATAAGGCAAATATAGCTATACGAAAATTGTTGTGGTACCGCTGTAAAGTTTGCCAGGAATCTCAACACGGTAGTGAAGTTGACGGTCTGTACATTTTTGCCATTGTCATGGATGAAATTTTGAAATCTACTGACAATATTTTGATATTGTTTTTGCGTGGTTTCCGCTCTAGCTGCTTTGATAGTCTGTTGTACAATTTTGTCTAATTTGCAGGTAGAATAAGAGATGCCTGTAATTGGGCTTTCCTCAAATGATGGCAAGCAGTTGGACTTTCCGGTAGGAAGATTGCTTTTGCCGTGTTTGCTAACATTATTGTTCTTGATCTGGCTTGCATGAGTGCTGGCCACCATGGCTGGGGCTGCCACATTGGATGCACAAGGATTGCTGTTGCTTTCTCTTGTTGGATCTTCCTGAATACTCTGCATAGGAGACCAAGGGGAGGAAAAAAATATCCGATATTAACAGACCAATCTTGTAGGAAGGCGTCTGTGAATATTGCATTCTTTTCAAAATACCATGAACAATAGCTATCTATTTGTCTATTATTTTTTGTAGCAAACCAATCTATTTCTGGTATGAGCTGGAACTCTTGAGAGATCTTCTGAAAATAAATGTCTTCCTCCATTCAGCATCGAGTTTGCTTGCTTGTTTTCGAGAGATTATTTGCGTCAGCGCATCAGCAGGATTGTCTGCGGTTGGTATATAGATGGCTTTTGTCCATGCCTGCTGACCCTCTAGAAAATCCCAAAGTTTCACTGTCTCTTCATGCAGTCTCTTAACCATGCCACCTCCTTTATTTATATATGTTACGGCCATTGTGTTGTCTATTCTTGAGACAATATTTGCTCCTACAAAATTTATTCCCTTAGCTTGGAAATTTTCTAATGCAATTTGTACTGTTTGGAGCTCTAGTAGGTCAATGGCTGCCTCATTTGTTACTTTCCAGGTGCCTGATATTTTGTGGCTGCCTAGAATTGCTCCCCATCCACCTGAGGTGTGTGTCACCATCTTTTCTTCAAACGACTTTTTGCACGGAGATTTAATCTTTTCCCACCATTTCAGTTCTTCAAGGACACTCTGATTGAGGTATATAGGTTGTTCCCAATCTGCAATTCGTTGTGGGAGATCTGCTTTAACCCTTTCTAGGTACCTGAAGTGGGCGTGCCCATACAAGGGTTCTAACAAAAGTTCTTGGAGTCAACCACAAGCCATCACCGGAGGTGGATGAACATTTTTTTATTGGATTCCTCATCCTTTTTTAACAGAGAAAAAAATTTTTTGTCATCCCTAGACAAAAATGAAAACTGGGAAAAAAATTTGAATGAGTTTTTTCTGGTGATGTGCCCACCCATTATAACAGAAGTTCTTGGAATCAACCACAAACCGTCACTGGAGTACCCTCCGCGAGGGGTGAGTCCCCGCGAGAGTTGTCGCTCCCGCGAGGTTCAAGTGGGTTCTGAGGCTGGGGGGATCCTTACGGGGGAAGTGGTTCAATTTGCAGTGAAGGGAATTTGGTTAGGGTGTAGTAACATCTGAATATTTTTTTTCACGGATGGCTTTTCATTCCAAAGGTGCGCTAAGAGGCAAGTGAGCTCTATATACAACGATCTTGTTTACAACAAGTTTCTCTGTACAGTATAAAGAATTTTTTTGGGTCCCATAAGGTTCTCTCTTCATGCTATACGGATTCTCTATCACGAAATTCTCTAGGACAGGTTTTTCTGGTCCCTGAAATTTTTTTTAGAGAAGATCCGCCTGTATTACCAACTGCAAATAATACGAATGACAAGAACCAGATTGAACAAAACACATTAAAAAACTGGACCAATTTTAGCTAAGTTGCTGGAAAAAGTGCCAATTCAATTCAAGGGATCCTTCACAAAAATTCAAACATTGGGATTTTAGGAAAGCTTTTTAGGAGTCTTCCACATGCTTTTAGTAAATAAGAATCACAGCATAAAAACGTTTCTAGTTTTTTCATAATCTATTTTAGCTGGTATATAGAGCGGGGATATTGCTTGCAATTTGATAATACTGTAATTACAAAACTGTATCCACTAATGTCCATGCGTAAATTTGTCGCGGACTCACAAAACTTTCGGAAAACCCCCGTCATGAAAGTTCAGTCCAGGAAATGATTCTGGCTAGGGTTTTATATTATGCGACGGCATGAGATTCTTTCGGTTTTATTCGACGACCGCGTTCTCATGTTTATTCCTTTTTCTCGTCAAAGAATTCACTTCCTAGAAGAACTTGTTCTGCTGGTAACAATACCAGTCCAGCACAATTTACGGTGACAAATTCCTCCCAGTAACGCAACGAACAATAACGTCGCAATGGGTCAACCCCACTGCTTACTCCCAGAACCATTCGAGAAACCCTCTCAAAAACCCGCATGATTTCTCACAATTTTCACCATTTCATATTTAAAAAAAACAACTTGGAAGTGAGGATTTGGTTAAGAAGTAAAAAAAAAATCGGGACGTAATTGAGTGGAGCCAATATTCTTGGCATTTTCACTGAAGCAGATGATGATACATTTTGATATTATTTTCCTAGATTCCCAGACGTGTTAGGAAGGAAAAAAATTTCCCTCAAGCTTTGAAAGTATTTAGCGTGGATTTCTTCGTCTAAACGGATGCTTTATATCAATGTCTTCAAAGAGTGCTTTGAATGTCGGATGTAAATTCGTAAAATCGAATCAAAGCGTCAGAAATATTGACGAAGTTGTTCTGGCGAAAGAGCCTTTTCTGTATACTTGAAATTCTGAAAAACAACTAGTCCTTTTTTTCTTTGAATTTTTCATGGGCACAACCCCAATTATTTCCACTGACCTCTCCAGGATCGTTTCATCAGTTATGTGCAGAAAAATAAGATCTCTCGCAATTGAGTTCTTCTGCTAAAACGTCTCCATGCCGCAAGAAAAATGCGGCCGTCCCGCGTGGTTTCCCTTTTTATATTTTTGCACGGACGGGAAACACATTTCGCAAAACTTTTCTAACTGATGATGATCAGCAGGAATCAAAGCGCCAAAAATATTGACTGAGATTTTATCGCGAAAAAGCATTTTCCTCATGCAGTACAGAGCTTAAAATTGTGAAATGGACAGTTTTTTCTTTGAATTTTTCACGGGCACAAAACCTATTTTTTTTCGCCGACCTCCCCAGGATAGTTTCATCAGTGGTGTGCAGAAAAATAAGATATCCAGCAATTTATTTTCTGGGCTAAAACTTCTCCGCGCTGGCCACAAAAAAAATGTGACCGTTCTTGCCTGCGCAATAAGGTTTCCCTTTTTAATTTTGGCACGGAAGGGAAACAAGTTTCGCAAAACTTTCCCAACTGCAGCTGTCGTTGATAATTGAGCTTGTTTGGTCACTGATGATGATCAGCAGGAATCCGAGAGCCAGAAATATTGACTGAGCTGGTTTTGCGAAAAAGCAGTTTCCTGATGTTTGAAATTCTGAAATGGTTAATTTTCTCTTTAAATTACCTGCGACGAATTTTTCATGATGGGCACGACTCCAATTATTTCCACTGACCTCCCCAGGATAGCTTCATCAGTGATGAGCAGAAAAATGATGCATCCTGCAATTTATTTTCTTATTTAATTTCTCGGCTAAAAAATCTCCGCGCTGGCAACAAAAATATGGCCGTCACGCATGCGCAAGGTTCCCCTTTTTAATTTTGGCACGGACGGGACGTTGGCACGTTTCGCAAAACTTTCCCAACTTGAGCTGTCGTTGGAAATGGCTTTTTTTATTGTCACAGATGAAGATCGGCATGGACTAAAATTTGGTAAGTGCATCGTCCATCGCAATCGCTTACGCAGGAGCAGCAGGACGGAGGAGCATCACGAGCACGCTGATGCACGCATTATTGCGTCATGGGGGCCTGAGTAAGCAGCAGCAGCAGCTGTTTCACGGACAACGTCGGACAAGCCAGTAATTTCCTACTCCCCACGCATTCCCCCCTTCGTCGAGGTCATGCCTTTGAAGCCCAGATATGCTCCGTCTTGGCATTAATGACTTCCCGAGCCCGGAAGTCTAGTATAGTATGGTGAACACCTGAGGTCACCATCGCGCTCAACGCCTAACCCGCGCGCTGCGTCGGGATCGAGAAGCCCCAGAGAGTTTTCTGGCCAACAAGGAAGTTGGTCAAGTCAAGTCAGTCAGACAGACACTCGAGTTGTTCGTCACACACTTCCTTGGCCTTCAAACTGTAAGAGATTTTCATCAGTTGCACGTCTCGAAAAAAGAAAAATCAGGAACGAGGAAAGAATTACGACGCTGACCTGGGCATACTAGAGATACAGGTACCGTATACGCAAACTTGGATTTTTGGGTACGGCATGAGAATTACACGAGAAATCTCGCTCTCTCCAACGATTCTTGATGCAAAACTATTTTTTTTGGTCCCATAAGGTTCTCTTCACATGTTTTATGGATTCGCTATACTGCACAACAAAGTTCTCTCTACAGGGACCTTTTTTTTAGGTTTCCTTGAATTTCGTTGTTGAGAGAGTCCACCTGTATTTAGTTTCTGGGTTCGCGTTTCCAAGTTACGGTGAACTAAGCTACATTTTCAAAAAATTTAATTCGTTTTTTTGGGAGCAAGAAAAATCAGAAGCGGTCACGCACATTTTTTTTCTTCTTATGATTGGTAAGACATTGACCTTCGTACATACACAGTACAGTATATTATATCAAATGCACAAAAACCAAGGAAGATTTTATCTGAAACTCGACATAAAAACCATGTGTGACTGTACAATGGTAAGCTTTCATCATATTTTGCCGAGAAATTCCAACTAAGCTTGTTAGCTGAGGCATTCATTAGGCAAGACTCAAGACCACACCAGAATCTTTCAATTAACTTGGATAGAGCCACAACTGTTTTCATACTCTTTGAAGGTACCAATTCACAGTACATAATTTTATTTATTTGTTTTTTAAACTTTGAAAAGAAATTACTTGCGAGATTTATTGCTGCCAGCACGCTTCCCCGTCTGGCCCTTTTCATTACTTTTATGAAGCCCAATATGAAAAGCGGAAATGATTTCGGGGTTCGCATGCAAGCGCGAATAATAAGGTAAAATAGTGTATTTCTCGATCATAGGAACAGAAAATTCCGCATTATTCGTCACTTTCCTCCAAGCAAAAACCTCAATAACTCGAACCTTCTTTTGCCAAATTTCTTTCAACTCCCCGTCAGGATTTCCTTGAACACAATGCATTAAAAACCTCCATAACTCCAAGACTTTCCTACTCAAACCTCCACTACTGAAAGTTTCAAAAGGTCTTTTGGCCATTACTTTATTGACAGACGGAAGAGAAAAGCAATAAGAATATAAATTGATGGTTTTTTGAAAGAAAGTTAAAGACTAATTGGGCAAATGAACCCTTGCCTCCACGTTCAGTATCCTGTCAACTCATTTGAGAAGCAATTTAAGGCCTAGAATATCACCATTTACAATTTCTTAAAATTCCTCTATCTTTCCCACAACAAAAATGCTCGTTTCCCAAACTCAAATCAACCTTGCTCAAATATTTTTGATGGTTCCTTGAAATTCGAATTGAAAAGGTTCAACTGCATCATGCACCCATAGACTTATAAAAATTTCTGAAAAAATTATACCCGCGCATACGGCGTGTACCCCTATTTTTCCTCTGAATTTTGAGAGTAAGTGAAAGACAAATAAACCCTAGCTTCGAAGTTCAGCATCTTGTGAAGTCATTCAAGAAATAATTTCAGGCCTAGAATATCACCAATTAAAATTTCCTGTAACTCTTATTTCTTTTCCCCCTAAGAGAAATGCTCATTTACCTGACTGGAAACCTCCCCAAGTCAATTTTTTTTGCAGGTCCCTTTTGAAATTTGATTGTACCAACTTACGAAAACGCAGAAAAACTTTTTGAAAAGAAGGAAGTAAGACAGCTGTCAACACATTTAAGAAATAATTTCATGCCTAGCATATCACCAATTACAATTTCCTGTAATTCTTCTTTCTTTTCCCCCTAAAAGAAATTCTTATTTCCCTGACTGGAAACCTCCCCAAGTCATTTTTTGCGGGTCCCTTGAAATTCGACTGTAACAACTTACAAAGAGGCAGAAAAACATTTTTTAAAGAAGGAAGTAAGACAGCTGTAAACTCATTTAAGAAGCAATTTCAGGCCTAGAATATCACCAATTACAACTTCCTGTAATTCTTCTTTCTTATCCTCATAAGAGAAATGCTTATTTCCCTGACTGGAAACATCCCCAAATCAATATTTTTGCGGGTCCCTTGAAATTCGACTGTAACAACTTACAAAGAGGCAGAAAAAACTTTTTTTTTAAGAAGGAAGTAAGACAGCTGTGAACTCATTTAAGAAACAATTTCAGGCCTAGAATATCACCAATTAAAATTTCCTGTAATTCTTCCTTATTTTCCCTTTAAGAGATATGCTCATTTCCCTGACTGGAAACCTCCCCAAGTCAATTTTTTTTTTGCGGGTCCTTCGAAATTCGACCGTAACAACTAACAGAGAGGCAGAAAACCTTTTT
Source organism: Notodromas monacha (assembly GCA_905338405.1). Lineage (NCBI taxonomy): Eukaryota > Metazoa > Arthropoda > Ostracoda > Podocopida > Cyprididae > Notodromas > Notodromas monacha. Next base: position 126,125 of record CAJPEX010000142.1, on the reverse strand, counting down.
TTTTCAAGAAGGAAGTAAGACAGCATCGAAGAAAATAGGGGAGTGGGAGAGAGGGGGGGGGGAATGTAGCGGGTCGGAAGCAGGAACTATCCGGACTCGCCCCTGATGTCAGCTCAGCTCACGCCATGCGCGTAACTGGTGTTATTCTCGTGTGACGCAATTGGTGCCCCCTCCCCGTAGGCAGCAGCACCTGCTTACGGCATGTCGTAACTCTCTCTCTCTCTCTCGCGGTAACTGAGGTAAACCCTGCACTACTGCACCGCCTCCTTCCTCATTCCGCTCGTTCCGGAAGCGGCCTCGCCGCCTCGTACAGCGGCGGCGGTGGCGGCAAAATAAAGCAGAGAAGAAAACGACTGGCTGACTGACCGACCCGAGTCCAAGGATGTCGGCGGCGATGAGAGGAAAAGGAGAAAAAGAGCCATATCCTTTATATACACTGCATGTATATAGTCTTCGTCACGCGTGTAAAAGCTTTGTTTCATATCGTATATTTCCTTCTTCTCCTTCCGCCGTGCTTTTTTTTTTTCTTCGTTCTGTATATGTATTGCATTGTATGTATGCGTTGTCGTCGAGGTTACCGCTTGTCAGAGTATCGTTCATCCATCCATCCGAGAACCCATACCCGGGGATTTTGTTTCGTAAGGTTCTACCTTAACCGGGAACGCCGACATTCCGTTGCTTCTTTGAAATTACAATTTTCACCGATGACTGGTTCCTAATTCGGAGTGGATTCAACTGTTGTATTAAGGAGGTGAGTTCCACCCTTTCCAAAGCTGAACTTCGATGTATTGAACCCGAATGAATGGTACAAGTCAAAGAAGATGCTATACAAATTTTCAAATGCTGAAAAGTTTTCAAGTTCAGTCAAAAGAGAAAAAAATGCAATCAATATTAAATTATTTCAAGCACAGTATGAATCTGATTATCTCGGCCTATGTATGACCGGTTATATCTGTCAATATAATCAAGCATCACAGAAAAAATGTCTAAATTTTCCATCGGCTTCATACGAAAAAAGCCCTCGACTCCAAAATCAGGTAGGCTCGAAAATCTTGCGAGGTACGAAAATCCCGCACCGTGAAAAATTTATGAAATCGAAAAAGCCTCTTTTGGAAACTAACTGGGCAATGGTGTGCAGACAAAATTCTGAATTATTTAACATATACTGTATAAATGAAAATAAAAATACAAAATCTCCATGGGAAAAAAATATCTTGTAGATGACCAAATCGACTCTGGTACAACGTTTTTTTTTAAATCAAATTTCAACTGGATTTCGAGCTATAATATTAATTCCCTTCCTGGCGCGGCTTAAATTATATTTAATTTGCCTTCAATTTTGACTAAATTTGCTGACAATGATGATATTGAGGGAAGAAAATCTAAATTTTTTCAAGAGCATCGGGTTGGTACAAGTTCCGCTTACTCGATCCAATTCCTTTCTCTTTTTTTTTCCTTGTGGCTTGAATCACACTCGAAACTGTGGACCACATTCTTCGATTACCGCAACCTTTGATTGATTTATGCATTTTTCATTTTTTCTATTTATTACGCAACCAATAGGAAACTTTTGGAAATCGTTACAAAATATGTTGAAATGTAAAAAAAAAAAATTATCCTTGACCGCTGGTGTTGCAGAATAGAGCAATTTTCTGAATCAACACCAATCTCTCGAAATGACGTGCGTATATAACGGCAAATCGAGTGAAATTTATTTCGGGGCGATTTTTCTCAGCATAGACCAACGCTTCAAGGTGAATGTTATTATGCAAGCTTGGACGCAAATTTCGTGTCCCATCCGTTGCACAAAAGGTACTTTGTTCCGCTTTTTATTTTTATCTTCTTTTCTTTTTTTTATGAGACGACAGTCGGCCCCACACGTCATAAACGGTTAACTCGCACCCGAATTTCGTGACCTCGGATGCCTGCTGCGCTAAAATCCGAGCTTCGGGTCATAAAAGAAATTCCTTGGTTATTTTTGTTTGTTTTGTTTTTGTGGAAGGTCAAGCTGAGGCGCATCGCGAAACTGATAACTTGCACCGAGATGACCCGGGGATAAACCGACCGGGACTGGGCTGACCATCAAGAAACAAACTTTTAATTAGTCAAGGGCCCCGGAAAAACCCCCTGATCAATACAGTACACTACAGCATATTTGTGGGTTCAATTCACACAAAAAGAGGCGGAAATTCAAAAATAAAGCACAAAATCAGCTTTGGGGTGCAGCTGGGAATTTCATTTATGAAATCCCAAAAGAAAATGATAAAATGTATTTCAATCTTTAACCCCAAGAAATTCACACACTTCTTCACATAAAACACAATGGATAAAAAAGATAACCTTCACAATCACACAATTGCATTGCAACACAAATCTTTAGTATGTTCATCTGCACACCTGATTTATTAAAACCCTCGAAGGTTACAGATTAAAATCTCTAGTGTTCAATAAAAATGTCTGCCATCTAGCAGCAGTCAGTGTGCAGGTACAGTAGTACATTAAGTTAAGGTACCAAATTATTCCATCACAATATTTGCTTGTGGGAGTTTTGGGGTGCAGGAGAAAATCCCGCGGGCCACCTACCCCGAGAGTTTACATAAATAAATTCATTTTTTCATTGCCAAATGCTGTAAAACTGATACAAATACTGTATGGTAGAAGATGTAGTAGAACTCAATCGATCTGGGCGCCAGAATTCTTGAAAGCATATAAATTCATCAAATTTCCCCTTTCCATTGATTTTGAGGATTCCAACGGGTGTAGGACAATTCCCCCGATTCTATTTCCCCCGCCTCTATTTCCCCCTAATAATAATCCCTGATTTTAAAATCCCTGGTCACAAAAATCCCCGAAATTAAAATGCCCGATTTTTAAAATCCCCCAGTGTTATTTTCCCCAATTTTAATTTCCCTGCTTTTTGTTGAAATCCCATATAATAAAAATCCCCAATGTACAATTTTCCCCGAAAATAAAAAACTGATGGTTGGACAATTGTTTTTCTTATTTCTGAGTCACAAAAATTGAATTTAACAAGTAGAATTGAATAACAATTAAAATAACGTAAAAAAGAAAAAAACGTAAAATTTGAAAAAAAAGATTGATATTTTGTATATTTGGGGATTTTGCATTTTTGGGGATTTTAGTAAATGGGGATTTTTATTTCGGGGCAATAAGACACCGGGGGGAATAAACGTCGGGGATTTTAAAAATCGGGGATTTTAGGATTGGGGATTTTAGAGCGGGGGAAATAGAGGCGGGGGAATTAGAATCCGGGGAATTGTCCGTTTCCCGATTCCAACATAGGAACCTGATGAATGAAATGTGACTTCAAAACGGGCGTTTACACTTGTTTCAATAATTCAGAATTTGCCTACACACTATTGCCTGGTTTAGTTAACAAGAAAGGCTTTCTTTAATGTACAAATCCAGGTTGTGGGATTTTCTCATGGAGCCTTTCTTTCCTTGTGAACGGAGTTTAGCAAAATGTCGAACAGCACGTGTTCATCATCGAAGAAGATTTGAGTTATGAATTTAGGGAACAAGAGGAATTTTTTTTTATCACGCGCCAGAATCACAAAATATGTCATCGAAAATCCTAAAGGAGGCCCAGCAAAGCTCAACTTGAGAATGCATTACATAAATTTCAATAATTTCACTTAAAAACTTAGACGAGTGAGACTAGAAATGGTAGCTGTCATTCGAAATGTCTAACAATGATGAAAGGTTTGAAGCAAACCAGACCGTTCCCACCCTTTTTTTTCGTTGGCACGACTTAATTTGCGATCTAGTCTTTCTATTAATTCAAAAATTTCCAAGTTTGGTGTTGTTGGTGTTCACAGACAAGCACTTGTTGTGGGAATATGCTTTAATATTGAATTCCGTGAGCAGGATGTGGAAGCGTGGGACAGTCCACTCCGTGATAGTCAGTTTATACAAGTGTATCTTCTTATTTTCCATTTGAGCCTGAAAAATATCCATTTGATATTGATCGGCCGAATTGCTAAACAAACAAACAAAGATCTAGAAAGCGTGCATATAAAATCTGGGGAAACTGAATTGGTTTCAAACGCAAGTGCCGTGCTTCCACCAAGATTGTGATTTTATGCCAGTTCGTGATGACCAAAACAATGTACTGTACATATATTAAATAAATCCGGAAAAAATCATCCAGTGTTTAAATGGAATACAGTGCGGCTTATTCCCTTTGAAAACTGCAGCTTTCATTAACAGCTTCAAATGCAGTCAATTTTTCCGGACAGTTATCTAGAAATTTCATAATATTCAACACCTTTAAACAAACGTCTCGTGTTCCAATTTTTTCGAAAGCGAACCAGTCTCAGGTGCTGTTGATGAAGTACCGTAAATGAAGACATTCCAAATGAAAATATTTGAAACAAGGGGCTTGTAAATTTTAAATTCAAAGATATATGCTAGAAAAGCTCCTGAACGATAGAAGCAAGAAAGAAGAATACAAAAATGTGAGGTACTAATAAGTATCAGTAAAATCATGCTAGAAATAAACGGACAAAAAAATCTATATATTTTACTTGATTTTTCTAACTTCTCACGGCCTATCCTAGAAAAAAATAATGACCCTCCGCCTCGTGTTGCGTCCAAGACAATATTTTTCGATAATTAATTTACCTCACTTGAGAGGAAAAGTATCGGAATTTTTATTTTCCCTCAATCATACTACCGACACACTTGCATCTGCGTTCGGTCAACGAGGTCATTTCTTTGACCAAGAATGACTCCCAGAGCACGTGAGGTGGCGGGTGTCACCCCTATTCCGGGTAAAACAATGCATTGTGGCTTCATGTACATACAATGGGAACACGGCAGAGCATGATGACCCTAACCCTGTCAAGAGACCGAACCCAAGGTCTTTTGAAGTTGTATGACCCGATGTGAACACGGACGGAACAGAACGGGGCACAAGCAGAGCAGTCCAAGTCATATCCGTCATTAAAAAAAATTTCAAAGATGGAATCACTGCAACGATCTTGTCAAGAACGCTTTTCTTCGTTCTGCATAACAAAAGTTTTTTTTTTGCCATAGGTTTCTCTCCCCGTCTTTTAGATTTATACAGGTTCCCTACAACAAAATTTTCGCTGCAACGAAGTTTCTTTCTGGTCCCTTGAACTTTGTTGTGGAGAGACTCCATCTATATGTGGTAATGGTCAGGATGTCTTTTAATCACATATTCATTTTCCTTTCGCTTTTTAATGCGGGAAAATATCATTCTGAAGAGATGTTGACACATTTTTTTCAAGATGGAAAATTTTGTCAAGGCCTCTAAAATATAGCGATAAACTTTAAAACTCCCTCGCCATTACGGGATTTATTTATCTCTCAATTAAAGGCGAACACTTATCTTTCATTTAAAAAAAAGTTTACGGTATCACTCTAAAGTCATACGCATTTGTTCTCCGAAATTTAAAAATTCACCAACCGCTCGGAAATTTAATTTCACGCACTCGGCAACGTTTACTTAACCATCTCTGCTCCATAAATTGCGCACAAATTCGGAAATAATTTCTCGACAGAAATATTCATTCTAATTTCTAACAGAAGAAGGAAATAAATTATTCGTGCTTTTCAGACGCAAAAAGGGTCTAACTCGGATCGAAAATATATACACTCTGATTGATTCCCGCCACTGCATTGATACTATCTCGAATTTAAAAAAAAACGAAATTATTCTGTTTGCAAAATGACAGACAAAAAAGGAGAAAACTTGAGTTACACAAGTGTATGTAAAATCTTGAATATAGCCGGCAGCATGCATTTTCAAAGAATAACTAAATGCAAGTACTGTACTGTATTTTGATCGGTGATGATTTGTTCATGCTAAACAAAAAATTGATAACGATATGGGAAAATCCGAGGAAGATTAAATCTCGGCAATTCTTCGAAACTCGACTGCTCCTCATAGATCATTTATGCGTACCAACAACAACAAAAAACACACGGACAGAGAAAAATTCATGATACTGTAAAGTATTCTTTAATCAGTACTCAAAAATGATAAATTAACACGGATAGCGATGATACTGCGAAAGAACGATCAGCCACTGCCGACAAGAGGGAACATTTTTACCTTAGCTGGAAGACAAGGTCAGTTCTCAGAAAGTAACCGTTGCACAATTATATCTGGACAGCAACATTGATGTCAAGGATACTGGAACGAAAATTGCTCCGAGTACCGAAAGATATTCGTCTTGACGTGTCCCCGTATTTCCAAGAATAACGAATAAAATAAAATGCGACCGAATTCACGAACATGGGCTTGATGAAGATGCACAGAAAACTGACACAGAGAAAACAAAAGTTAAATCATCAGAGTCTCATACATCTTCACCAAGTCGAAGGTTTCTCTAGCGCTTTGTAAAATTAGAAAACGGGAAAGGATATCCGTTTTGCTGGAACGTTATTTCTTTTCATCAGAGTTAACAGAGATTTGATCAATGTACACGGTCTTAAAAAGCCTTTGCCAAATCTTCAAACAGCAGCATCTCATAAAAGATGTATGCTTCAACAGTTGAAGCTCATTCAATCATAATTTTAATTATGCCCACGATGATGCATTCAAGATTCGACCGTTGAAGGAATTCGTATGAAGTAATTAAAAGTTCTAGGTTAAGTCCGAACTACGGTAATATATCTTTAATTCGTGCTGAGAATGTATTTGTAAACCAAACTGGAGTCAAAGAAAATTTTGGACAAGTGGGTATAATCGGATATTTGGCACACACACAGGAGATGGCATGTGAACATGTCTTGCACCTGGCAGAATGCACGCCAATTTTTAAAGTTGATACTTTTTAATAAAATTTCGGTTTAAAAAAAACGAACCTTGCAGGAAAGATGTTCGTCTTCCTTTCATGATCCATCACAGGTCAAAAGGGCAAATAAATGCCCTCAACGATGAAGAAAAAGTGCAGCAGGGACTTTTCCATCACGACGAATTTGCTCCTGAAACTTCGCATCGTCAGTGATGATCACGGATTTTTCTTCGCAATCAGTCCCCATATTCATGTCTCTATGTAACGTCGTCCAATGATCCTCTTGTCAACATTTCTGCCCAAAATTTTTTTTCTTTTCTTCTCGGGCTTCCGATTGACTAATTTGAACTTTTTTTCAGACGAGTCCCACGGAGTCCACCCAAAACACAGCAATAGCCTCAACTTATCTGTGCTCTTTTTTTTTACGGAATGTCACCGACTTCCGACGACGGCCATTGAAACAACACTATTTTATATGTTCACTAAAAAGCGAATCGCACGCCAAAAAATCTACTGTATATACCTGCAGAGGAAGATACAAAAAAACGCATTAAAATAAGATAAGGTAATATCTAGATAAAATAAACCCATAAATATTCACCGCGTTTTCGCGAATATAAGTATCAACAAGATTTTTCATAGCACACGATGAAAATTCCATTAATACGCAAATATCATCACCCACTTCCTTTCTTGGTGTTCGACCTTTCCTAGAAACTAAATTTCTGACAAAATTTAGGTTTTTCCTAGAACAGAAAAAATGGTGTCACACAATCCCTTTCTCTTCCTCTCTTCAGTCAGTTCGAAGCGTTAAAAGGTGACCATTTCATGATTATTTTGAACTTCAATTGTAGATGAACTAAAGAAAGAAGAGCTCGATTTTTTTGCGGTCCAAAAGCAGGAATATTTCCTGATATATACGCCAATATTTTTCCGAATTCCATAAATATGCAAAATTGAATTTGAGCTTCTAAAATTGATCGGAAAAAGAGGGTAATTATTTTTGTGTGAACACAGCATTTGAAAATTCACTTTATGCTTTGAAAAAATTTGCGTGGAAAAATTATTACCAAATGCTAATCAAAGGATAACGCACAACCAAGTGGAAGTCGAGATGATCAACGAATTATTTCGGAAATCACGTGCCGCCTTTTACAAAAGCTAGTTCCAGCTCATCAATGTCATCAACGAAACCCGAACACTGTCCTTATGCACGCGAAAAATTAATAAGATGCCTATAGTAAATAGACATAATCGAACAGTTGGTTTAATTTCATTTCCCCAATCTCCAATTTCACCGAATCGAAGGAGACGGCCGATCGAAGTTGGACGAGATATGGAAAAAAATATAGAAATGAGATGGAAGAGAATGGATGAACAATTTTTTATTCTATTTTTTTCGGTAATAGGAGGCGATGCTGTATTGCGAAAATCACTGTTGGGAGGACGTCAACCTCGTCGTTACTGACTCCGGCTCGGTTTCCCAATGCGACGATTTATACCCGACGCGCGCAGTCCCGAGCCGCGGGGCAGGGACGGAAGGCGCACGCATGAACATGTCCGAGAGTCGACAAGCGTTCACAGCAGCAAAAGAGAAAACCCGTCGGGATGCGGAATGATAATTTCCCGCGATCGACGGGATTTCTCAATGTGGAACAAAGAGAAATCTGTCGAGAGCTTTTTTTTTATCGTCCGGTTAATCCCGATTATTTCTCTCATCGGATAAAACTGGAAATTACGGCAACGATTGTTTGGTTGCGGAAGAATAATTGGTTGATTTTTTTTAAAGGCAGACTTGCTCTGGGAACACAACAGTGTAGTGAGTGCTTCGGTCGATGGACTTGAATCACTCTAGTGGGAACTGCATTGTCCGAGAGAGAAGTCCATTAGCAGAGTGATTTAAAGCTATATACAATGGCTCATCTCTTCCATTGATCAACAAAACGCAATCTCTACTAACCTATAATGAGGTACATGTATTTGAAAAAATACCGAGGAATTTTTTTCACACGGCCTTGACTAAATTCCAGTACAATGCTGTACTTAATAAATGCATCATTTTAAAATTGGAATGTGATTCAATGGAAAAAAATGAAATTGACGTTCAACACAATCAAGAAAGTCAGGAAAAGCTTCCATCCGATAGAAAATGATGTTTGTACTCAGATTTTCCACAACAAAGCCAATTATCAAAACTGGAGGTTAATTGTGCGAAAAAATGCATGATTCAAGGCGTTATTCATTATCCGGGGTACATAGTTGCTGTATCACACATGCAAAATTTTCTTCCTCTACAGAACAGCAACCTAAAAAAACAGGCCAGAAAATGAACGGTAATCGGAACTTTCCGTTTCAAAACAGCGACGAAAAATATCCACAGCTCCAAAAAATGCAAACTGAATCACATAATCTTTTTAAGGCGGTATTCAAGACAGATTACGTCCATGCTGGCTTTGATTATTGATTTTAAGTCAATTATCTCGTAATTAAATCACTAATTACTCACACGCACACACGATTCAAGTTCATAGTATCAACGAAAACGACGGAGTTTGGAATCACTTGGGTACGAACAACTTCGTTCAAAATGTATTGAATCACCGTCCACCGATTCTCCTAAAACATTGGATAACCAAAAAAATGTTTCCACGCATTCACGAGATATTATCCCGCAATATTAAAACGCTTTCTCATTCAGTAACCTAGAAGAATTTCGTTTTGTCCCCACGAATGCTTTTCTGAAATTCACTCGAGGCGGACGTGTAGAGAAAACCAATGTAAGAGCCGGACGAAGACGACGAATACTACTTTACTGTATCTGTACGGACGAATCCCGGACACACTGACGCGGAAAACTGTAACAAGAGAAAGAAATTCTGAAAGCTGACTCGAAGAGAAGAGACGAAGGAAAAATAAATAAATAAAAGTAAATTCCGTCCTGAATTCGTGATTTTTTTGATCGGGATCACCGATTGTCATCTTCCCCCATGTCGCGAGACGCTACACGCCCGAGTTGCGAAATCTTCTTATGCCTGAAATCCCGTCGCATCACATCAATGGCGACCCATGATCTGAAGCACAGTCGAAAAGAAAATCGCTCGATTCATCGCACTGTTTGTGTGGTTACTCACTTGAAAACGTGGTTTCTCTTTCCTTCGACTCGTGCAGTTGACGCGAAACGACAAGAGAAGCACTCGAGGAATCAACGCGTTGATCGTCACGAAATATAGAATTGAAAACTGTCATCAAGATTCAAAAATTGTATACAAACGTTGTGTCAATCACGATGAGAGGGCTAAATGAAAAGAAAGTCACTCGCAATTAGTCGCCCACGCGTAAATTCGCAGTTGCTTAGACTTCAGAGAAATAAGAAATTTCAATATTTTTCTGAATCATGTCACATGAGCAGGATGTTGAAAAAAAAAACAGAAAAAGATTTAGTTGACGGCAGAATTCACTTAGCTCTCTTTTAATCGCGTAATTTCAACTTCTTTTTCATGAACCTCGAAAATGTGCAAGCGCATATTCTTCGATCAATCAACATGAAAGCAGGAAGTTTGTTTCATATAAATTTTCCAGTCATTTTTCACCCACAGTGCATGCATGGAACTCAACTGGCACAGGGGCGTCAAATTCTGCCGCCACCGAAATATTTTTTTATTTATTCCACTCTTGGATATCCTGTCAAAGATTCGCAAGGGAATGTTGAAAAATTATCTTGCAATTTTGGAATGGTAAAATAAATAATGGTGAAGTTTCACAAGGTACACACCCACACAACAGATGGGGTGAAAAATAATCATTCTTTAAAAATGTGAGTTCACGTGGCAAAATTTAGCTCTTAAAATGCGTTTCAGCAAATCCTAACCTACGTTTAACCAGATGAAAGCTCTTTCGGCTCTGTTGGACGTCGAACAACAGTTTCCTTGTTTTTTTTTTAATTCAGAAAGTCGACAAACTTAGTGTCTAAAGGACTACTACTCTTTTCTAGACTCCTGGAAATTTACGTTTATTTGGTCATTCAAATGTAATTGGATCTGAGAATGGTTGAATTTTTAAGTATCGTAGATGTTTGAGTTGTGCGTTTTGATTATGGTACTCATTTTAGCACATGGAACTTTCTAACACATAAAAATACCTAAATCGCTTATAAAAAGGAAGAACATAAAAATATAAATGTTTCACACGAGCAAAACCCTGTTTCCGTAAAATGAAACAGAATAGCCCTTCATACACTTTACTTTCGATTTATTTCACGCAGTTCATGTTCGTTTCTGTCGGGTCTGAAATAAATTAGACATCAATATCGCTCACTTTTCGGGATAGCGGAGTTTCCAATCAAACGGACTGCCCCTTCCATCAAAAGGCACCACTTCATCAGCACAATACAGCAGAAATTTAATTCACACATGAATAAGGTATACAGTACAACCTTTGTAACACTTCTTGTACCACAAAAAACTCTAGGCTCCGACAAGCGCAATAGTCCTCACTCATCGGAATCCACTGCCGAACTGAGCACCTTTCGAGGTTCACGTGTTCTTCCCAGGTAGCACAGGGCCCTCGAACCCCGTGAGCAGGGTTGGTGGGAGATGAAAAAGACGAGGGAAAAATAAGCAAGGATGAGCAGGAACCAAAAGATTGGAATTTCCCCCAGCAGCAAAAACGGCAGGGGGCAGGAAAAGGCGCGGGTTCAACTGGGAATTTCCCTTGAAAAAACGTCGACTCAAAAGTCCAAGATTTTTTTTTTAGGGCCTTTTGTCATCCGCGCTCATTACAAAAAAGGAAAAAAAGAAAGAAAAGGAAAGATGGAAACTAAAAATGTTTCAATTCCCAAGAATAATAACTACCGTACATAGTGCACAATATACTGTACATGACTAATTTGCAGCCAGTAAAAACCCCCCTTGAACTCATGACCGTGACATTTTACGGAAACAAAAAGGAAAAATAGCGGTCTCACTGTTTCATCGATCGAATACCAAGAAATTTTTTGCATAGGACTAATTTCTATAGGCTAAAAATCTCCTTTGGACTCCTTGCCATGAATGGGATGAGGGTGTACAATTTCCGTCTTGGGTAAAACCCATGCGTCACAGCAACGATTCCTAGTACAGTACTGTACTATTCGGCGTATCGAATTTTTCGTTATGTTCCAACTTGAAATTGTTTAAACATTTTCAAAGAGAGAATCAAATATAAAATATTACTTCAGAACAGCGAGTTGACCACGCATCCCGATCTGTCAGAAAATATTCTTGGGACCAAAGATATTTCGAAAGCATTAATATTCCTCTAAATTGTTATTGGAAGAATGTCAGTTATGGATAGCCAAGAAAAATATGTCTCAGAAAATAGGATTCTCGAAGTTGAGATTAAAAGATAATCAAAAATATTTTTTCGAGGAAAATGATGCTTTTCATTCTCAGACTTCCTTCTTACGATTGACATTTGTCGGGGCTGAGGTTTCAATCGGGAAATAATAGGGCTGTGCGTATGAATTTAAAGAATATTTTTGCACAGTTCTTCATGAACAAAGTAACAAAATGTAACGCTCACAAGTGCACTGGGAATGTTAAATTCACACTCTTCTCAGTCGCGCGATCATTTAGAACGAAGGCAGATTTTCCGATGATCTTTCTATCCGGACGGTGTCACACATTACTAAACTTTTTACACACACAAAATTCGAAAATTAGGCGTTCATTCAGCATTAAATTTTCTGAGCTAATTTTCACCGGGATACCAGCGACACAACCAAGTATTCTTCTCAGGGCCGGCCTAAGGCGGGTGCAGCGGGTTCACTGCACACGGGCGCCTGGCTAGGGGGGGCGCAAAAGTCAGTGCCAGAGTTGGCGCAAAAATCAGACCTGAACCGGGCAGTAAGGAGGGGGTGTGCCAGCATGATGAGGCGCCAGGCACCTCATCATTGATTGACTCATTGATGAGGCGCCTCATCATGCCGGCAAAATTATTTACTTTCAAAACTTCAAGATTGACAACAGTAAACAGCAAGACACAGGAAGCATCAAAAACTTCAAATCCCTGAGTTCCCTGCCCCCTCCCCAATTCTGATGCTTCCTGTTCAGGCTGTGATGTTTTGGATTGCACGTTAATAGGCCAATCACGTGCCTCAAAAATTGAACCACTGCTGTGTCCCAAGGAATCCAGGAGAAAGTAAAAAAAAAACCTCTTCATCCACATATAGTCAGTCTTCTTGAGAGCTTCAACCCTGTGGAGAACCCCCTTTTTGAAAAAAAAATGGGGAGAATTTCCCCTGTCTCCTAGAGGAAGAAAAAATGGGAAGACTTAAGAAAATACCTTTTTTATGAAAAAAAGAGGGAAAATTCATCCTGTGGGATGAAAATTCAGAAACACTGACATTCTGAAACTGCACAACCCCTGCACTTCATGCACTCTCAATACATTAAACAATTAAGCATTTATTATTCATTCTATTACAAAATCAAAAACGTTCTAATTTTTGATGGCAAATTCTCTAATTTGATATATTTTTAACACAANTAATTGCCTTATTGGCAAATTTTAAAAGATGAAAAATTGGGAAGAAAAACTGAAACAAGAATTCAGACTTTTTAGTTTAGCCCATTCTAATTTATTTGCTTTTGATGAAACTTGAAAATTATTTACAGGGTGTCATGCACAGTGATGTTTTACAAGCTTCTTTCTTTTTGTTGAAAAATGTTACAAATTGAAACGGTTGAAATTCAAAAAAGTAAAAACATTTTTGATGATTTTTGTATAATTTTCAAATAAATTTTCACATGTTTGGTTGTAATTCTGTCAAATGTTCAGATTTTTGCATGTTTAAAAAAGGAAATTTAGAAAACATCTTTGTGCATGCAAAGCTGTAGACAACTCTAAAATTGGTGGAAAATTTAATTTTTAACAATTTTTCAAAGTCAGCAAAATGGACCACAGTCCATAAGCCAGTTTACAGTCCATAAGCAGGTGCAACTTCCCCAAAACAGAGCCAGTCCTTAAACTGAGAATTTGTAACTCAATGTCCATAAACTGGTGTTTGACTGTATATTGTTTGATTGAAGTTTTTCATGTATAGGGGCACCAAGTGAGGGTTTGCACACGGGCGCCATGAAGGCTTGGGCCGGCCCTGATTCTTCTTTCATTTTCAAACTTTCAGCTATCAGATTTTCATTTGAGAGCTCCGAACAGAATAACATCATCAGCGCCCTTCCAACCAATGTTCGTTCTTGTGAAAGAAGCTGACCGCAGCACAAAGAACATTACGTTTTCATCAACAAAAAGAAACTACCTACTTGAAATGCAAGTCATCTTTTCCCGAAGCAAGGGCATTTTCATGGATTTAATAAAAGATATACCGCATTTTCAATAAAGCGCTGCCACGCCGAATGTCGAATTGAGACGTATACATCGCCGTATGCTCTCAAGGTGAACTCCTGGTGAACCAGAAAAAGAATGGAATCGAGGTGTGACACAAGGTCAGATACACATGATTAAAATTCTCCTCGAATGCTCCAATTTTGGAGCGGTCCACGTATTTGAGAACAACGGGTTGATCATCACGGACGCGCACGCTTGACCTCACCATCAGAACTCGGCAAACAATGAGCTCTCAAATAGATTCCGATCAGAGGAAATCACTTGTGTGACGGAGTAAGATAAAACAAGAGACATCCGAGGACGACTTTATTCTGCGGATCATTTCTTCATAGCGCAGGAATGAGAAAGGTCATCCATCCTTCATACAGCGGATGAAGATTCGTTGAAACCCTCTCCGCTTTGAACGCTATCACTTCTCCGCTTTCGATCGCATTTTACAAGGGCGAAGTTCACGTTTTTCCCGATCGAGGGGATCATCATCAGACATTGTACAAGAACCAGACCTACCATCACTGTGAACGTCACTCGTACAATTCATTCAACATCACAGATGGTCCTATGTACATATGCGAAACCTAAGCTATCCTCTCCAGCTGAGCTCCAAGAACCCACTGATGGACCCTAACCGCCGTTTGGAGGCGAAAATGATGAACGTTGCGTAGCCCGCGCACGTGTCAATGAGGAAGACAGTCATTCCCTGGGTCGCATTTCTCTCTCGAAAAATAAAAAGTTGCAATCGAATACGCGCATCGAAGATGCCAGACATCTGATTTTGATGTCCTTGAGATGAGGGGAGATGCTTTGAAAACATGAGGCATCAATTTTGTGAAATATTTCATAATGCATACTGATAATTGTTTCCGTAAAACATGTGCATGAATGGCGCGCCGCTGGGAGTGTTGCACAGCGATCCAACTCTTTTTGAATTCCGCGAAATGGCAGTGTATAACTACGAACAGCTCCTAAACGAACATAACAAGCGCGTATATACACGTTGAATTTGTAACATTTTAATTTCAGTGCGTCGTATAAGAAATAACTATACTGTACTATACCGTAATTGTATGAAACTTTTCTTGGTTTCATTTTTGAAAGGGGGAAGTAAAATACTCGAATAATGGCGATGAGCCTTTTAATTTATAAGTTGAAAATAGAGAAATATTTTTTCATGGCCACGACAGTTCACTTTCTTTCTTGATTTCAAAGCTCATCTTACATAGCAGGGAAGGATTGAAAGGCTTTATATCAGAATTATTGACATCAACTCGGGTTTCTGGGTTTGAGTATACGCAATTTTCTGATCCGGAATCTTTCTCGTCAATAGGGATTTTTTACTTCAAATTTCAGTACGTTTTTGTTTCATTTTCTGACGGGTATCTTCCATTTAAACCATCCATATGATTTGTGCAAATTTGAAGCTCACCCATTGAATGTTGAGGCCAAACTTTCATGCTCTCTGTTATCATACGTCGACCAAGTCGAGACTCGAAAATTGCTGGCATCAGAATATGATTTTTGTTCGGAACACGAAAGATCCTGAAAATTTTTATAGCAATGATTTTCTATAGCTCAATGAATTACCGAATTTTACTAGAGTACAACGCGCCCATAAGTAAGAGACGCACCTCAATTTTTACCCTATAATTTCGATGGAATTCTATGTACCCTAGTATAAGACACGCACCCCATTTTAAGTGACTAATAAAAAGTACGCCATTTCAAAAATATGCGGCACCAAAAATCAAATTTGACACGAATTCAATCACCTTCAATTGTTTTGATTTCAAAATGTATTTTTAAAATTTTCCCATTATATTCAGGTTTCATGTGCACCTATATGCAAACTAGCATATTTTAAAAATGTTATCCTTGTTTTTTCTTCTCGCAGAAAAAGAGGTGAGGGTGGTATTTGAGTAAGTATACTCGTATACTGTACATTGAATAATGATTAGTTCTCAACTCTACAGAAACTACTGTAATACTTCGCGAATCATGAGGCGTAAATGCCGCCATACTTCCGGGAAAATATTCAAGAAAAAAAAATCGGATTCGCGGCCTATAACCAAAATATTTGACCGATGGCCGCGCCGTGAATCAACCTGTATTGTGGCCTATTCTCGAGATCACGAGATCCAAAGTAATGTACACGAAATCCATGAACATTCCACTTTTAACCAAATATATAGCTCACTTGCTATCCAGAAAATTCATCGATTCTGCAGATTCATTCGAGACGTTGAATTTATCGTCACTTACACACATTTTCGGGGTTTTTAATGGGGATACACTGTTGGAATGCTTTCTTCGCGTGTGTGTAAGCCGTGTTTGTCGACAATATTGTAAAATAGTCAAAAGTGTTTGCGGCCTACAATTTTTTCTTGAAAATTTTCTCAAAGTTCGGATGTGGCCGTCGCATTTACGCGCAAATTTCGTATGAGAAAAAAAACGAAGTTGACAACGCGAATCGAGTCAAGGTGGCAAACTCGCCGTGTTACTGAGAATTGTGCTTCTCTGCCCCAGTTTTCCCGCGATCCCACCGCGGTGACGTCAGAGATTTCACAGAAATTTCACGAAGTATTACAGCAACAACAATTGATACAAAAAGCACATAATTTAATCAGGAATTTTCAAGAGAAATCCAGCAGTTCGAGAAAAAAAAGACACAATTGAATATTGTTTGCTTGAAAACAAGACGAACGCTGCTGGCGGGAGAAAGAAAAACGTGATCTACGCGCGTTGTTGGAGGAAATGGAGCGAACATTTCCAAGGAACTCACGAACTCCTGGAAAACGTTTAGTTTTTGTTGCAGTCGAGGTCGGAGGGGAAAAAAAGTCAAGCTCCACTTTTCTTTAAAAAATATACTGTATATGTGAAAAAAAGCGAAGGCCGGGACGAGAAAGCAAATCAATCCAAATTTCGTAGCTTCGGCAAACGAATTCATCCTCTATCTAAGCATTTTAATCGCTTACCTATTTTCGGAAAAAGTGTCGAATCGAATTTTCTTTTCTAATTAGAAAACTTTTTTCATTATCTCCGTACTGCGATTACCATAAGAACAATACAATGAAAGAAAAAACGAATAATTTGTGTTTTGAAGCCTTTCTTATACAGGATATATATAAAAGAATCGATTTCAGTAATTAACTAGAATCGAGCTATTGAAGGCTATAGACGGTCATTGATCATGAAAAATGGTCAATTTTTGGCCCAAGCATTTCGTTGTACAGCATATTCCAAATTTGTAAATTTTCCCCAAAATGCCTTTTTAAAGCGCTTTCAATTCAAAATTCGTTTCCAACGTACCTTTATTTCTGAACCGTTTCAGTTATTTTCACTCCAATTCTCGACGTCCTCGAATTAACTGTTTCTATATATGGTGGATTTTTTTTTTTACCAGAATTTCGTATTATTTCGAAAAATATAATCCTTTATTATGTTCGGGAAGGCCATATTTTGCTATAGGTTTAACGACTCTGAGTTTTAACAAGATGAAACCCGGCTATTTTGGGTTTATTCCTGTTCCAGAAAATTGGTGATTAGAGACAAGGGCTTTGAATCTTTGGTACTCATACCACTGAAGATCAATTGGCAATATTCTAATTAAAATGCATTTGGCACAACAGCGTATTTCCTAGAACGATACAGACTATAACAACTGCACGATACCTTTGATAGCACCTGGTTGTGTCCTGAATGTGATGCAGTATGTGAAAAGAATCGTGGCAAATATGCAAAAAGACAAATGGACAATGTGCAAAATTTGGAAATAAGGTATGCAAAAATATGTTAAAACTTGAGAAAACAATCTGCGAAAAGGTATCATCAGACGGACAAAAATTCCTCTTTTCCAGAATGAAATGGTGTCTGTCAACTGAAAATTACCTGACTGCAGGAATCATGGAATCCCAAGAACAGCAAACAACTAAGCAAACATAAAACGAAAAATGAACGCAAAAAAGCGCGGAAAGAAATTACGGTAGTCTAAAAACATTGTGAAACAGGTTCTCAGGCAATTTGGGACGAATGCAAAAGAAAACAAAACAAAATTCACTGGATTCAGCACATACTGTATGTATTACGGTTCGACTAAACCGAATTATATACCCAAGCCACAAAACCAACTCGTGTTTCCTAACGTGAACCACACCACGATTTCCTTTTCGATATTGCGTAATGCAAACGACGCCTTCCTATATACTGTACACGCCTTTTATTTCTTACTTTTTTTTTTTGGGTCTCTCAAAAGCAAATTTATGGCATTAACATCAGTAGAAATACTGTCGTACATAATATGTAGCATCAAATCACATTCAGCTCTTTATACATAGTCCAAGCAGCATATTTTGGGGTGAGCGGGAAGCAATTTTTAGCAAGCTATTCTTTCAGAATTGACTTTGTACACTACTGTCATTATATCAGAACTCGTATCCGGTAGCTCGCAAAATACTGTCTAGAATTTGGTAACGTTGATTAACACGGGCTATTTTTTCTCTCCTGTAATTGGTGCCTAAGAAGCAGCAAAATCAGAGTAGTAGCCCAACACCCTAATTAACCCTAATTATTTCATTCCACGCCCGGATAACTTAGGCCAGGTATAGTTATCACGAACTGAAAATCAGAAATCAATCCTGAAAAAATCATTTTGGTATCATGATGAGTAAATAAAAAATCAGCTAGGACCTGATCTCATGCTGTATGCATTTTTTAAAACACAAATATTGAAAAGCAGCAGATTTCCTAGATGTCCTCATGAACTTTCAAAAGTGTGTTATCCAATATTCTGAAAAGATTTTCCTTCAGAAACATTTTATACTGTTAATATGTAATTTGAAACATTAGGAATTTCAGTCCAAATGGTTTTCAAAAACAAAAGGAATTCTTGGTTTCAACGCAATTTCCCAGCGTAGTATTGCAAAAAATATATGAAGCATGTTATGCTATTCTCAGACTTTATTCAACTTTCATTAAAAATGTGCCAGCAATGGTCCATTTCTTTCAACAACAAAATAAAATCTTCGTAACATAATTTCATCAAATAAAGAGAGTTAGACGTGAAGCCTATAGACTTACATTTTAAGAGGCACTTGAAAGTCTTTATCATCCCTTTCTCACAAAATGTCAGTCAAAAGTGCGTTCAAAACTATACCAGCCACAATAATAAAACATATGCTCGGTTAGAAAGCTCTTTTTTTTCCTACTGGAGCTTTCTGTCATAAAATTTTATTTTCTAATCTCGGATAACTTTTTCTTGGTGGGGAATAATCCGTAAACACCCGAACAGAGTCGCCATCAGCACAGCAAGGGCTTAAACTTGAGAGCCCAGTCTTGTAAATATGTTAGCTGCGCACCTTTTTTGGGATCTCACAACACTATAGGGGTTAGTTTTTGAAGGGAGGGAAGAACATGGGGCGGAGAGTGTTTTTATATGTACGAATAAAAACGTGAGATAAAAAGAATAAAAAACGATCAAGTGTTCGCCTGTATATACTTTAGTCACTTGCAGCATGAGTGGGCTTCAAGCGGGGACGAGCCTTTTCATTTTCTTCCTATTTTGCCGCGTGGCCTTGCCGCAGAGAGTGGCCGTAATAACGTAACACGTGGTCCGACCAGTTAGTCAATCCGCGGACAAATCTGACGACCCAGCTTCACTGTCAAGATCGTACGAGCGGAATTCTTGGGTAACACGCTGCGGGGCTCATTCACATCATGCCGGGTCGGATCCTGGAAGTCATTATTCGGCCTCGAAAAACTGGGTCAAGCCAGTGGCCCCCATCATTACACCGCAGAATGACCTGTTGAATCCAACTGATTCGGAATGAGATACCCGAAACGTGCTTCCAATAAAACATAAATAAAAAAGGGGGGGTATGACTCAATTCTTCTCCTCTTTCCCATCTCACAACCAGCTGAATAATTTTCCACAGCTTGAATAAAGAGATTTCACGTATACTGTATATTTTCCAGACGACCTCTTACAGTATTGGGCTCTGATGAGATGCAAAAATAAATCCCTTTCTAGAAAGTGTCCATGTGTGGGAATCTCGTGATTATTTATCACAATCGCCAATGTGGACTTTAATGGGAACATTTTTGATTGCTCCTCATATTTGGTTCAAATAAACTTGAACAAGTCCTTTGATTTTGTTTCCGAACTTTCAAAAAAATTATTATAACTGCGAATAAGAAAATATCACACAGTATATCTGCCATTTTGCCATGTTATGAAGTCCAAAAGGCAAAAAACAGGAACACAGAATGCTAATAATACTGTACATTTACAGCACAGCTGTAAAAAAATGACCCTAAAGAGAGAAGCATATATAGCAATATAGCTTGTTTTAAAAATTAATTTGAGTGAAATTTTTTTTCTTTTTTTCTGAAAAATGTTGGCAATGTGTACACCAAGTTAAAAGTGTCCATAAGGTGGATTGTCCACATTTCAGCATATACATAGGCAGGTTTCACTGCCCCATGCAGAAACAAGGCTGGTTTCCCCAACTGAAAAAAAATTCCCCAGTCAAATTTATTTAGTTCTCTTTGAGTTTAAGTTTAAGATGCTTGAAGCACTTGTTGTTGAATACTTGGAGTAAGTGCAATCAAAAAAAATAAAAAGTTTATCTGAATGAAAAAATATAGAAATAAAGGTATATCACTCTGCAGATGTGAGCTCTCTGAAGACTGTGGAGTGAAACACGCTATAATACTTTTTCACACAGACTCCTTAGAGAGCAAATCTTATTTCTCATCATGTAATGGCCTCACTTGTAAGTCCTAATAAATTGTGTTGGGTGATATACGCTTACAAAGATAAACAGTTTTCTCTTCTTCTGTTGAATATATAAAACCAAGAACGCGGTTCATATTATAGGACCTCGACGCTATTTTTCATATAATGTTTGAATGTATGACTTGACCTAGAAGGAATAACTTTTCTGAGATGCCCATCCCTTCAGCATTTCCTATATGGTCAACACATGGATTTTCCAAGTTTCATTTTTTCCTATAGTCCTCCAACCTTCAATATCGAAATACTGCAATGTATTTTTGCTTCTGATGTGTAGTTGTCTCAGCGTTATCAGATTGAAACTTCTGAATGTACAGATGGACCACGCAGAAAAAAATTGTTCTACAGAGAATTTTTTTGCAGAGAACACGACGTGTCCCGTGACAAGAGAACACCTAATGGGACTGAAGAAAATTTTCGTCATACAGCAGAGAAAATCGCTGGATCGTTGTATATAGAGAGATCTCATTGTTTCTTATTTTTTGTTTTGAAAAGGATACCTGCCCAGATGATAAGTTTTAATCCATTCAAGAGGAAAAACAATAATATAGCTCTCTGATGGTCTTACACTGAATTTTCGGGGGACAACGGACGGCGTTCCAGTAGATATAGCAAAACAGCGCTTTTTCCATGAACCAAATGGACAAATTTAAATACGCAGATGCCTCGGTATAGCCGATATACAGCAATTTATAGTAGCACTATCAACACATTCACTGTCAAAAATGAACTCCGGAGGGAAACATTTTTTTTCTTATAAACATGCAAGGGAAGAATTGACGTGAAAAAAGATACTGTAAATATACGCACTTCAGGACGAATCTCAATTGGACGTCTTTCTCCCCCGACGTTCTTGCGTTTTATTTTTCCGAATTCGACTGCACTGTATATACGCAGCAAAACATCATGTGAACTCAACAAAAAAAGAAGTATTATGAACTCATTTCAGCAATAACACTTGTAAATGATTGCCGACACATTAAAGGAATAAGACAATGACTGAAGTCGTCACTATGCAAGTAAACTGCTGTCCATCAGCATCGACAACACACACTCACACTCACTAACTCACACACACATGCACACGTACAACACTTCGTTCTCGTTCACGCCAAGAGTCGCTGGAAGACTGTGCACAGATTCTTCGAAAGTGAGGGAGAGCGAGAATAACGCTCGTGATTTCATAACACCGCCCGAGTCCATCTCGTCGGCGCTGGTGAAGCCAGAGAGCGTGTTTAAATATTGCACACTTCGTTCGTGTCCATGTCCCTCTACTTCAAATATGTATATACAGCAGTATATTGTATGTATTCTTTTCTTTCTTATTATTAAAAAAAAATTAATATTCATTCCGCAATGACTCAGGCACTCTCATTATCATCATGAGAAACAAAGGCTCGATGTGACGGAGTGCCTTTTGGGGACAGGAATGTACTGTACTCGTATATACGAACTGCAAATTAACATAAAGCGCCATATTACCCAAAGCTTTGCAGACAGCATTTGCGTTTTATACATTTTGGAAGTTATTTATTAAATTATCGAAATTTCAGAAGTAGTTTAATTACTGGAGTGTAAATATATACTGGCTACTGCTGCATCACACGAACATTTTATTTTCTTGTGACCAGCATTCCACACTCCATTTCAGGACTGGACTTTTAATAGACTTGGGAACTATCACAATTTAAGAAGAAGTTTATTTTTGGAATCTTGGAAGACCATATGCAAAGAAAAGTTTTAGCCCAATACAATTTCTAATCAAAGATTCTTTTTGAATATTTAGATCAGTTGATAATTACTGTATATCTGATATTCTGATGGGAATATAGGCTGAATAGATTTTGCTTTAAATTGTGCTCACTATAATTGCTGAAAGTTGTGCATTTTGGTCAAAAAAAGTGCCAATCAAAGAATGCATGCATTTGTATGCACTGTGAAGAGTTTTTTGTTTCCTTTTTGAATGGATGTGTGTTTGTGCAGGGAGGGGGTGAGGAAAAATGCGTTGAACCCTGCATGTGAACACTGACAAACCGCAAATATTTATCAATTACTGTAATCAGAAGGTGGCTATATGTTTTGGGAGGGTTTTAATGAACACAGCAGAGCTCCCATTATCTAGGCTTTTATGATATGTATGCATGTGATTAGTTTCAGTATACTGTTAGGCTATAAATTAGCATTCAAAATATGAAGCAACATAAGAATCATTGGACCAGACTGGTACACTTGAACCTCACCAAGTCAAACCTTTCTAATTACTGTAACTCTAAAACATCGAATTTCCAGCAGCAGTCACTCCCTGAAAAATCCTCTCAACTCCAATAAAATTTAAACCGTCTAAGTGAAAACGTTTTTGGTCCAACTTCCCTGAGTTAAAACTTTTTTTTTCAGCTAGATCTGACTTTGTCAAATTTTACGACTTTTAAAAAATAAATTTAGAGCAGCTAGTCATTTTTCCCTGTTATGTTGTAAAACCATTGGCCTGTGTAAAAAAAACAATGCTTCTCTTTTGAGTTTTTGAAATTGTATGATGTCTCGTTCGCCAATTGAGTCAGCCCTCTCAGCAGTAAATTTCTAACGTTTTTCGCAATTGGACGTTTCTTTACCACAAACGAGGATTTAAATTATGACTAATTCCAGTCATAGGGAGAATTTCCAGAAGTGACACGTACGAGAAAACGATGTTCTGTTTTCCACCGTTTTCTTCCTCTGAATAATGTTGAAACAATGTTTTATTTTATTGGGAACGAATTTTAGCTGATACATAACTTTTTCTGGATGCGTGGCGCTCAGTTGCCTTGTCCCTCAATTGGACGGCACCCACTTGACCCAGCGGCACACTTTGACAAAGAAGTGTATCAAGTACCGGTGAATCGTATTTTCCGAGACGGGGGTTGACATCCTAAACTGTATATAGGTGCTACTTTCACTCTCCAGCGGAGTCGCCATCGGTCCTGAAGACCAAAAACTTCTTCCGGAATTAATTCAATGCCTACTGGAAAAAGCACCAGCGGGCATTTTTCTTTTGTATACTCCGCAGTTGTTGCGACTGCAATAAGGAAAAGATGGTGCAATACTATGCAGTCGTCGAAACAGCGCCGTACTGTTTGGACGTGCGTGATCAAAATCCCTCCTTTCTTCTAGGGTATGATGATGGGAAAATAATCGGAATCGTCTTTTTTAATTGTGTGCTTTTTCCTCGTGAATATATTCTATGAAAGCACCGAGTTCATAATCAACACTCAGTATTTTTGAAGAAAAAAAAATTCACGATCTCTTACTTTCACACCTTTTGATCGTCGTTTTCATGATTTGATCTACAGTGAGACCCAGGTATGCGGACGCCCCGACATACGGACAATTTGACTTAGGGGCACTTGAAAACAAAAAAAATCACGCCCAACATCCAGACATTGGCTCAAGTTAGGGAAACTTTTCTGAAATTTCCCCAAAAAATCAAAACATTTTTTTATTTTGATAAATTTTGATCAAATTAAGCAATTTATATTTCAAAAAAGTGGAAAAAATATTCCATGATAAATTCACTCTAGTTCATAATCAAGAGCAAGCTGATTTTTGTGATTTTTTCAGAGCTTTTTCCATCAACTGTGCATATTCTAGCGAGGCTTATTCTTTTTCTTAGCTTGTTGATCTCCTTTTGATACTAAAGATCAAATTCTATGTGGTTTTGTTCTGCACTGCTCTTTTTTACAACTTTAAGTTGAGGAAAAATTTTTTATGAAAATTTCTGAGGACTTATTTCTAATTTTTGACAAAAAGAAGACCCAATTATATACATTAAAATTGAAGTCTAAGGGAAAATGAGTCTTAACTTTGGGACATTCTAACGTAAGGACACTCTTGATGCAACAATTATGACTCCATCTAAGGGTCTCACTGTTTGTTTGGTCTTCCAATGGAAATGTTTTCTGATGTAGATTGGAATGTGGATGTATTTGTAGTAAGTTTACTTGGGAAAGCTAAAAATTTGTTTGGGTGAACTAAAGGATCTATTTTTGAATAGATTTGAATTGTAGAGTATAGGACCTCAAAATACAGATGACCCAGCCTGCAGACAATTGGACATGTTACTTTGAAAACGCGGAAAAAAAATTTGCAATATTTGGACGTTGCCTCAAGTAAAGATAATGACACGATTGTTGCTCCTTAGGTCCAATTTTCAGGATGGAATTTTAGAATGAATGTCAAAAATCAATGGAATTTCAGGTGGTAAGAAACATTATTGCGAGGAGGAGCCTGAAGAAGTCACCTGAATATGAGATCATGACTTCAGATCAGTAGTAATAACGAATTCAAGAAAAATCAAGATTATCGAGAAGATTCTGGGAGTTGCAGGGGATTGTAGTTGAATATATTTCAATTTTATAATGGCTTAAATTCACGAGCAGCTCTGCGTAAGTTCAATATTTGCGGATGAATTCGTAAAAATACAAATAAAAGCACGGAGAAACGAAAATCTTCCGGAAAAATCTTCACAAATGTTCGTTGAACTCTGACTTCGTGATTGCTTGCACATTTCTAAATTGGACGATTGTATATAGATATAAGTGTGACTGTTTTTGGTGGCATTATTTACAAATTAGCTTGTGCCTGCTGGAACCATGCGGTGGTTTCGTAATATACTGAATGTATGTTCCAATTTAAAATTGCTGGGTCCACTATCGCTAATCTTTGAGGAATTTTCGCCCATTTAAATTTACACACAAATTCAAATCATTTACTCCTTTTTTCGTTGCAAATGTTTTTCATCAGTGTGAGAGTCCTTATTGTAAAGTATATAAGGGTTGGTTCATCCGTTTTGAGACTTTCTGAAATAGAATCAACGGAGTTTCAACAATTCCAAAAATAAATTGTTTACTCGCATAGCCCCACATTTGGCAACACCTCGCTGTTCAACATACTCTCCGCCCATTTCAATATGCTTTTTTTTATGGGATAAATCCAATGATCAAAACAGAGCCAAAATCGAGTTCCGTTAGTTGATAATAAAGCTGCTCTTCGACGACAGAAATGAGGCTGTACGTGTCCTAAAAATCAATCAATTTCAGGTTGCTATTCACTGTCAAAAACAGCCAGAATTCACAGGGTGCCTATTTAATAAAATTTATAAAAGAGCTTGATTTTCGGCAGATAAAACAATCAAAACACAGAAACTCGATTCTTGGCACTGTTTTGATCAATGGATCTATCGCATTAAAAAATACATTGAAATCGGCGGAAAGTTTTTTTTCAATAGCACTGCAGTGTGGCCAAATGTGGGGCTATCATACGCGAGTAAACACATTTTTTTGTTTTTGTTGTTGTTTTGGAATCACTGAAACTCTGGTGAATCTATTTGAAAAAGATGAGTCACAAACCCTGTGAACCAACCCTCGTACAGGTCTTATTTTTACACTCAGTGTTCTTTCCGATTAAGATGTATGATTTGTTGGACTCCTTCTTCGCTGTATACACGCAGTGTAAAAGTACTGTATATACTGAACCCATCCAATCCTTTACTGCGCAGAACCTATTGGACTGCGATTAATGGAAAGATGCGGTCATCCGTGATCGCGGTGCGCAATAGCTTCGATATTCAACTTCTGAATGTCAATAAAGTTGGAGACATGCATTGGAAGATCGATTTCCACGCTTACGTAAACGTGAAAATCTGACGCAAGATCGAAAATCTTCGGAATACAAATAAAGGAGGCATCGCACGTCATGATCCTGCATTCGTTCAGCAGCATTTTCTTCGAGAGGAATCGATTCTGCGACGTAAAAAACTACCTTTTCTGTATGAAAAATACTGACAGCAAGGTTTTCAAAAATCAACGGATCCGTCTTTCGGCATGATTTCGTGTCGAAAAAATCGATTAAATGATCAATAATAAATAGTATATTCCATCAGTACGTGTATAAAATAGAAAAAAACCAGTCCGGGAAACTCACTTAATATATTTCAGGTGAATTTAAATTACAGTACCTGCTTTTTGAATGAACTACGATAATACATTCATACTTATCATTTTATTCAGTATTGAACCATTAAATTTATTCTCTTATGGGTTATATTAAGGCCTGATTTGTGCTCCTAGTTAAACCAAGGAAACTTATTTCCCGGCGTATTTGTAAAAAGCATTTATATCGTTATTTGATACCCTTCCTTCAATAAAAGAGTTGCCTAATCCCTTCGAAAAGCATTAAACTAATGAATTAACTTTTCCTAGATTGGGTGCTCTATAAAAGTTAGCCACAGTGTGTATTATAATGTATACGTAGCTCGAAGGCGACGGAAAATTTGGCCAAAAATTAGAGACAAAAAGTTTTGAAATTCGAAAATTCAAAAAGCATTTTCAAGCTGGGATTGGCCAAGGATTCTTGAGCAATTTGAATCAGAAAAGTTTTTGACTTACGGAGTTTTGAGTCGGAGAACTCTCAAAATTACCAGATATGCAACATCGTGATTTTTTAAGTTTTTTTTCATCAACAAAAATCGGTTGATATATGTAAGGATAATGCAAATGTGAAAATGAATTATATTATAGTTGATCATTTTAGAAGAAATTCTTCCCAGCGCAATGTACGTTACTGGTCAAAAAGACAAGCCACAATTGAGGAACGGTTTAATCAGTTCCCATAAGAAGCAAAATATCACTAGAAAAAAAAAAACTCAAACGGATTTGAGATGATTTAATCATAGCAAAAAATTTCTCGCATGTTTTTAACACATTCCAAACTGACATTTTGCAGGAAATGGGCTGATAAATACTTATGAAGAGCTCATAATAGAATAAATAAGACATTTACACTTTAATTTTTAAAGGTTTTATTGTAAAGGTCTTACGTGTATAATTCTACGTACCTTTGAATATAAATTAAGAGAGAAAATTCGTGAATATTCTTCTCTTGCTTTGAACCTGCTGCCTTTCTATACTAGAGGACTGTTTGTCATGAAAAAATGAAAATAAAATTAAGCAAAGATACACGTGGGAGAAAAACTTCCTTCCAATGACTAATTCATTCATACGAGCAACTTTTTCTACAAAATAGACAATGTATATACAGTATATTCTTCCCTAAGATACTGATTATTTGAAAGAAATGTATACTGCACAGAACATTCTCAAATGGAGCCGAATAATTTCCAAAAAATTGTCATTTTAGGCATCTTATTCTTGAACTCTGAAAATTTTATATTGTATTTAGGAAAGCTTTGATTTTTTCATGAAGTTGCAATACCTCTCCACAGGAAGATTTTTCCATTTTTAATGCAAATAATAAAAAAAAAAGCTCTATATACACAGAATCAGGGACAACATTTTTTCTGTTTACTGATATCAAGTTTACAGCTTGAAATTACTTCATTCAGATGATATTTGCGAAAAATGGCTCCAATTGTAGGGGAACTATGCATCAGGGACCAAGAAACAGAAATTCCTTGTAAAAAAAAATTCCGAGGTAGCAAAAATCCTTAATACCAAAAAATAGTAATTGTATAAACGATATGCGGTGTGATGAGAGAAACCTTTCTGTTTACCAAGGACATAGGCAATAATGTATGCACGTGGGTCTCCATGCACTGCACCCGCGGCCAGCAGCAACCCTCTGTGTGATGCTGCGACTTGGATCCTTCCGTGCATCAGTATTCCCTGCTGCTGCTTACTCGAAGTCAAGGTAACTTCCGGTATATAGACTATTTGATGAGCGGAAGGCTCGTCGCCGTGTTGGGGAAACCCCGGAATAATGTACAGATTATTCCTGCTGCCTCTCTCAAAAAGTGTCCAGCAAGTAATAAATAGGATGAATGCTCAACACTATTATAGTATATGGAAACCCCGTACAGATTATTGATTATTATTATGCACAGATTATTCCTGCCTCTCTCAAAAAGTGTCTAGAAAGTAGCAAGTAATAAATAGGATGAATGCTTAACACTATTATACAGTATATGCAACCCAGATGCTGTTTCAACTCAAGTTTCAGTTTCGTAGTTTTCTGACGCGATTGCTTGTATATATTTACGGTACTATAGTCTTTTGTTTATTCTTATTATTTTTATTCAGAGATTAGGGTACGAGGCTTTTGAAAATTTCTCCAACACAATGCACCGTAATACATAATACGCATCAGGGCATTAAAATGGTTTAAAAAGAATAATGAATAAATTGCACTGTTTTCAATTCTCACGCTGGATCTTTTATGTTGCAGGGATTCGAGAAATTTAGAAAAATGTCCTCTTATATATTCCACCATACACATCAAACGAGAATTTCAGCTGATTTTCTCTTGGAAGGATATAATATCAAGGAACTAAAAAAATATGCTGTACATGCACAGCGATGGGGATTTATATTAACTTACGTAATTAAGTTTAAAAATATTTCAATCTCAAATAAATTGCGATTTTTCAATGGAGAAAACAATTTTCCGTTGGATCGGATCGTCATTCAGGAACAGGTCAATCAAGTGATGAATTTCAACGTTTTTCTTGTGCCGTTTAAATTTTTGATACAAGAACTACAAAGGATTCGCATGCTTCGTATCTCGCATACTGGCCTTTGTGTGATCATAGGTATGGAAAATATACTATTCAAGCTCTACACATATTATATAAATCAACTACATACAAATAATTATTCGGGGTTTTATAGTAAAAGGCTCGAAACGTTTGGGTCATCCTAGAATTTATATTACAGTAGTTGCCTCTGGTTTGATGAACATTGTGTTGTTTTAGGTGTTACGAAAACCAAGTTCGCTGAAGAGTAGCTGACTTCAGCACACATAAAAATGGGCGTTTAAATTTAAATTTTAACAAAGAGGCGATGAAAACAGCAGCGAACGAAACATTTGAAAAGATTTATATTGAGAAATTCACAAATTCATAATGCATTGCTCACGCTAGCATGTAAATAGACCAACTTCCTTTTACCGTGTATATGCGCTTATTTACTTAAATCTTGAATGCTGTTCAGAAAAAACGAGCACGATTGACAAGAAGGCCATAAAATGAGTGCGTGTACAGTGTATGTTTATATACTATATACAGTGTAAAGCACCGACACTAACCGCGAGCAGGAGTACACAAATTTGTATAAAAAGGTTGGGCACAGAATATTCATGAAAATACAGTATAACCTATTATTCATGTTGAATCTACGAACGAGATCTCACAGTGCGATAATAAGGCGTATTTGATCAATAAGATAATATCTTTTCACTTGATACTGTACTGTATCATGGGAAACCAGTGATGCTGGCAGCAATTTTTTACAATACCTTCAGCGAGACAATGCAAATTCACCCTTGAATTCGAAAAAAAATTTAAATTTATTCTGAACAATAAGAAATGATCAAGAGGAATAATGTCTGCGGCATAGGAGCTTGGAAAACGAGATAAACTCTCTAGGCGTATATGCGTCAGATCCAAGTATAAAAGATGACACAGACAATGTTGCAATTATATTACCATTTGAAAAATTGAGTAGTTCACGAATACAGGGGTAAGTGCAAGAAGGGTTGTCCCACTGCCGCGCGTCTATGAAACTTATTCTGACATGAAAAATTGAATTTTGTTTTAAAATTGCCATCATCCATATTTGCGCATTTGCCATCTTTCAAATATCTTTCAACGCACTACATAATTAGGAGAAAGCATTTTCCTTTTGTTATAGTTTCAGTTGAAGTCATTTGATACGTGCAGGAGTATTACAGTAACGCAAGTTACAAATTTGTCAGACAAGGTTAAAACGTTCTTATTTTTTAGAATATTACGATTCTCATACCTGGTGACACTAAATTTTTTTCGACGAAGTTAAGTTTATAAATTTTTTTCAATATTTTAAATTATTTTTATATTATATTTTTATTTAAGTAAAAATTGTTGTTCATTATTATTATTTATAAATTAGTAGTCTAAATTCTTGGAATGAATTAAAAATACACGTCGCGGCGGGGGGGGGGGGGGGGGGGGGGGGGGGTAAGCCACAAAAATTACTGGGGCTCAATTTCTAGGAAGAACATATTCAGATGCATGCATCTGAATTATCCTTGACTAGATTGAAAGCAGAAGTATTGAAAATTTAGAACATGATAAATGTACACAATGAACTTAGGACAAAATTATCCTTGACTAGGTTGAAAACAGGAGTATAAAAAAATATAATTTTTTTATTATAAGTGTATATAATTAATTCAGGATAAAGAAAATCTAGACAGAAGAAAGGTATTCATATCTGCCAGAACCTAAATTAAAAAAAGAAACGTTAGTAAAAAAAACTGTGTGAGTTGTTGCTGGGTGAGTTGTCTCATAACCATATTTTTGTCATGTGGAGATGAGGTCAATTTTGTGGATACATGTTTTTTTTCTGGGAAAACAAAAATTTTAAATTTGCAGCAGTCTCTCATAAAACGAGGAATTAGCCAATGAAGTTCGTACATAGCCTACTCACAATTATTTCTTTCAGCTCACTCAAAATACTCCAAATGACCCTGGAAATCTGAATCCACTGGTAAGGAAGAGGAATTATTTGTATCGATTTTCATCACAGACACGTGCTGAGTTGTAAAAAACATATTCTTGGGTTGAACGGTCTTTTATTAGTTATTTTGTTATACATGAACGGAATAATTTACTACTGTACTTATTTTCAAATTGTACGGTTTTAATCAGAAGAGATTAGAAAAAATGTTCAAGCCGTACACCTTGATAAATGTTATTGATGTTGCTTATTGATTATGGTTTGGAACACCTTAGAAGATAATTACAAGGCAGATGTAAACTGAAGAGTTTGATGAAAATGGAAAATATAAGAATAAATTCAACACAGCAATTGGCTGGTGCGCGAACCGACCAGGGATTCTCTCCCAAACAGCGCAAGCCTTTGTTCAAATCAACAGGTAAGCTTTACAGGATAAATATGCACAACAGTTTTTGACAGGAGAATATACACAACAGTTTTTCGCGGACTTGTAAATTTCTCAGCAAAGACGAATTTCACAAACACAACGTAGCGCAGAGAAAGCAAAATTTGGACTGTGTTTTTGGGCCCAGAAATCAGGGGTTTTTAAGCAAGAACGGGGGGCGGGGGCACATGGTACCTGCAGGAAACCCCAGCAGCTGGGTGTTGGGTGCAGAAAAACACCAGCTGCTGGTAATTTTCAAGACAAAAAATCGGAAAGTTTTAAGAGGGATGTTTTCCCAAAAAACCTGGTGTTTTTCGAATTGGCGGGGTTTTACAAGGCTGCGCATGTTTAGGGAGACAGGGATAAATGGTTTAAGTAGTGAAGGTACATGTTTTTTAGATTGTAAAACCTTTCTAAATCTCCAAGACGACACGATGGACCGGGTGTGCCGAACAACCAACAGCTGGGACAGTCTCGTCTTCCCCTTTTGATATTTGATCCTTTTCAGGAGTGAGAAAAAATCGGGGGTTGTTCGACCCTAGACAAGAGTTAATTACCCAAAGATGGGTTTGTATTTTACCATTGGCAGTTTCTGCCGAGTTGTTGTGTTTTAATTTAATTTTGATGCCCTGTTGAAGGGTTGATTTCTTTTAGCTGAAGACGCGCCCCAAGGCGCGTTAATTAAAAAATGCGTTGATTTCTAACCTTCTTCTGTTCTCAAGAAAAATTCCGCACAGCAGCGCCCCTTTTACAGACCACACCATGGACTGGCGCTTTGTTTCTGGATCACAGTTGTAAAACCAGGTCTCATCTCCAGTTACAATCAATTCAAAATTTCAAGACTTCCCATTTTTGAATTTTTGAAGGAAAAATTTCGCAAATTTCACTCTGGCAATTTTCTGATCTTCACTCAAAAGATGCGGCACCCATCTGGCAGATTTTTTTGTGTAGCCCAGCTTCTCCTTCAAAACCCTTGAAATGGACATGGCATTAATTCCAAGGGTTGCCTGCATTTCTTCCAGGGTCATTCGACCATCAGCATCAACAGTGGGGGTCCTCGATGAAAATGTGTTCATTTACAATTTTCTCATTTGTCTCACAGTTCCTCATCAAGGATAATTTCTGTGCATTAAAATTAGTTTTTAGTGGCCTGCAGATTGATTTCAATAATGCTGCAAAATTTGTAAAAAAATGTTTTGGGCCAGATCATGAGGGTAATTGTTGTTCATTTTTTACAATAACTTCAGAAATTCTAAGGACTCGCGGCAGTGGGACACACCTTGTCTTGTATATGTCATAAAACCTCATATCAACCCAGACAGTACAGTGGTTGACCATGAGAGTATGTTTTCTTTCCTGTGCCGCAGTTGTTAATAAGATTATTCCTGCTGAGATGATCTTCGTAATAAAACTAAAATAAAAAACTACGACCGGACATTTCAAATTTTAGTAAAATTTTGAAAATACGAGGAATGAATATTTAACAAGTTCTTTCTTTTCAAATAAGTATACCGCTTTGATATTAACTTATTATCAGAATCCAATATATCCGATCATGCATGCAGCATGTACTGAACACCTTCTTCTTGATAAGATAACACTGAACAACTCACAAGGATGCATTTACATTAAGAAAATCAAGGAGCATATAAAAGTCTTTTCGTCAAATCAGAGCAGTATGACGAAGAGATACTGGACATTCTAAAAATAGACGAAGCAAATTAAATAACTGATTTTAAGGACCGCATCAGACAATATATAACGTGGCCTTGATCAGACATGTTTTACATTCTTAAACTTGAAAGGATTTCTTTTCTTGTTCAAATACAAATTAAAGCTTGTCCAAATTTCGCCACCACATCGACCCCGAATTCAAGAAGACATTGTGTAAAAAATCGGTAATCGTTCACCATCGCTCAGCAGCAGTGTGACCTTGAGCGGAAATCCGCATGTGCAAGAAACAGCTGGTTTAGGTCAGCATCAGAGACACTGCATCATTGGTGAAGGACACATGCATTACTAATAATGATGCGCAACACATGTGAAAAATTGCATCTCCGCGTTTCGCAAGCGAAGCATTCCACAGCCGAACCTCTCTATATAAGTCGAATCTGGACCAAAGAAAAAAAAAGCTTTCAATTCAGGGAAACTAAGTTTGAAAATGATTCCTGTAAAATTTGGAATAATTAATTTTTTCTGAAATGTTTACTGCTGTATGTAGTGTGTCTAAAAAAAACGTCCTTAATTAACAGCAGTACAGAAAACGCCAACCACAGGACACTGCAATATAAAGGAGTCTACAGAATACAGAATAACCTCAAGCCAGGATTTTATTAACAAATTAAATTTGCTCATTTTCCCTCCGAAAAACGTTATCATTTTAAATTTCTTCTCTTCCTTGCCTTCAAAAATTTTGAGCTGGTGAGGTTCACAGTGAAGCATTTCAAGTTGCAAAGGTTCAAGTAGATTGCTTCAAAGGGACTTTTGACAGGAACCAGAAAAACATTCGAGTTAAAGAGGTTAGACTTGAAGAAGTCTGATTGTTGTAATTATCGTCTACAGTATATTGTTCATTCTACCTGTAATTTCTCACATATTTAAAAATTTATATTTTGCATATGAGGGTTGGTTCATAAGTTTCGAGACTTTCTGAAATATATCCAACAGAGTTCAGACAATCCAAAAAAAAAAAAAAACTTTACTCGCATAGCCCCTTCATTTGGCAACACTTCAGTACTGTCCGCAAATTTTAATGGATTTTTTCATGCAATAATTCCGAGAAAACAAAATAATGCCAAAAATCGAGTTCTGCTATTTGAGTAAGCTGCTCTTCGACAGCAGAAATGAGGCTGCTTTCTGTCCTCAACATTAATCCCTTTCAATTGGTCGTTCTTTTTCCTTGTCGGGGACAGTCATCAGAAGTCATATGGCGCCTATAATCAAATAACGGAACTCGATTTTGGGCACTGTTTTGATAGTTGGATTTATCGTATGAAAAAAAGTGCATTGAAATCGGCGGACAATACGTTGAACATTACGGAAGAGAGTTGCCGATAAATGATGGGGCTATTTTCACGGCTACAAGCGTGGAAATTTTTTTCTAGAGCTTTTGAAACTCCGTTGGATCTTTTTCAGAAAGTCTCATATAATAACTTAGGAGCCAATCCTCGTATGTTCAGATGTTGAGCGCGTGAGGCATTGGTATTCCCTCGTCTCGGTAACTCGGTTGCACCACTCGACGTCCACACACGGCATAATACCCAACCATGTCCCCTTCTACAAGCACAATACGCTTACTCTCAATTATAACGGGACATCATCCCGGAGATTCATTGGCAAACCCAAGTTTGCTCAAAACGGAACAAACCCTGCTTCATCGACATCCCAATCATTACCCATGACCTTGCGACTTGCCCAGCAAAGAAACACCTCAAGTGATGCGTGCATGGGAGCAAAAAAAAAAAAAAGATTGAAAACACGATCACTCTCATGGTCCTTTGTTGCGGTTGGGGAGGAAGGCTGCTGACTGCTGTACAGTATATGCCGCTCGGGAAAACCCGGTGGTTCGAGGATGGGAAATCCGGTATGCCCCCGAGGCACCACGATGTGTGCTGGGGAACCTTGCAGAGCCCGGGACTTCCCCGGACGCGCAGCCTTCAAAACTAAAGGTGATTATACTCACTCACTCCGTGTGTCCGGAAAACAAAATTAGGCACCCCACTCCACCATGGTGACATTTAAATACGGTAATTAATTCGGCAAATCAACAGTGCTTTACAAGTTTACACATACACGTACTAAGCGCTGAGTAAAATCGAAGTAGCCACCATTAGGAAAAAAGGCGAGTGCTGGCTATTCAAGCGCAACATATTTTAGCGCTATTCTTTTCGATCAGGTTTTTTTTCAACGTGATACATTATTTGAGTACCCTGGCACCTTTTTCCTCGAAAGACAGAGGGAAAAAAGGGGGTGTGCACCATATATATATGCAGGTATAAATTTTTCGAAAAGTTTTGGTAGCGGCGTTATATACTCTTGATTCTGATGACCAATTTCAAAAAGGAAAACTCATCGTGATGAAAACCATTAGTAGAATTCAGGTTCAATTCCTGTCTGAATTGAAATTCGGGTGTTCATATTTTTGAAATACCGTATAGTAGTTCTAGAGTCACTAAAAATAGGGTGTGAATCATCTCCGGGGGGGATGCACCATCCCCCCGTTCAGACTGAAAACCCTACTGTTTATCTTGCTTGAGGGCACGTAGTACAGCTTGGGTAAATCGGACATTCAATTCAATCATGCATGTAATTTATTTTGTAATTGTAACAACGGCGAGTTACATTTAGGCCACCAGCAAACACATCTGTGACATAAGCCAAGAACACGGCATAAAATCAGGGTTCACGATAAAATTCATCGTTCAATATGGCTTTCGAATTCATTAAATATTTTTACAGAATATAGTCAAGTACGTCACTTGAAAAATCCGCGTTACGCACGGATCAACGCAGTCTCATGTGTTTTTCTCAATTGAATGGTTTCGAATGAAACCATAAAAATGTCAGATGGTTCTAAAAACTCTTTGCTGACGAGGAGAAAATAATGCGGCGAGAGAATAATTCGCTCGGAGATCGACGATTATGGAGGATTCCAGATCATCCTGGAAGCATATATTAAGATAACAATAAAAGAAAATGTATTGACAGTATAGAAACCACCTACAGCAAAAATTCAATAATAAAAACATTACAGCATAATCGTATAACCATAAAACGTACATGCGATCATATTTCTATAATGTGGAAGTATAGTTCTCCTGAAACTGCCTCCTTGCTGTTCATTATTACAGTGCAGTACTGTACAGTAGTTTAGTCTTGTAGTGCTGTCACGGAACAAAATTGGAAGAATTACCCCATGTTTATAGGCTACAAGAATTCCTAGAATAAACTCAGAACAAGTTCATACATGTTGGCTGAAGCCAATTCAATTTTCATCGAAGGAGTTTTCTCGTGTCGTTCATCAGAATCTTTCAAATTTCCTGGATTGTTTGCAACCTCAATACTCTCTTTCGCTGACATTATCCAGATCAAATACAATTTTTCTCAAACTACTATTGAAAACATGTTTCAAATGTCATTACGGTACTTCATTATAAAACACAACTGTGAGTTTTTTCACCACTTCCTTGCAGCATGTAACAATTTGTAATTGTGACATACGCTACATGAAATGCAAGAAAAAATCGAGAAGTCATCCTAAAGAAGCTTGAAACTGCTTTGTCTCGATGAGAATATTAAAAACGAAATTGGCGTCTTGAGCGGAAATAAAAAACGTCAGTAGTAGTATTTCCAACTTTTTACTGCAGAAACTTAGCACTGGATGGAGCTAGGACGCGTTTCAATAAGAAACAAATCAAATACGCTTATCAGACAATCGATGGAGCATTTCCACAAGAGCACACGAAATCGCTCCCTGGAGACCAAACTCGGAGACGTGACCTACAGATAAAATTCTCAATGGTGAGCAGTACAACTATAAGATATCACAGGGATGATCAAGGGTCAACAACGGCGGGGAAAATATCAAACAAGAAAAGCCTCATCACTTCCTGAAGACGTTTCCCAACGGATTCCTACAGTTCAAAGGTCACCTATGATTCATGACTTGGAAGTGATCTCTCACTTCTTCCCCAAAAACACGCGTTTAGACGAAATTGCAAACATACCATGGAAGAATTACTTCGGCTGAACAACAACCAATCACATGGTCCTAAAATAACAAAACAGAAAACAGGGTTTTCCCCCTCCCCTCTCCTAGTTACCCGACAAAAAGGCCGTCGAGCCGTACGTCAATGAGTTACTCAGCGCCGTCAATATTTCCGAGGTTAGAATTTGAACTTTTCCCTGCAAGGACTTTCACAATAAATTCCATGTGCCGATAAGTCCTAATACGCAGAACCCGCGCACAAATTCGGTGAGATTTTAGACCAGCAAAATTCTCATTCAATTAATGATAAACCTGGCAATATGCCGCCGCCTACGAATGTTCGATGCATTCCTCTTTCAACCCAACTGGACGAAAGGCAACGCACCGCATTAAATAAATACGTATACGGCTGAACAATCAAAATGGTGACCGCTGAACAGGAATGGCGGAGACAGACACACACAAATGTGCGGCGAGACGAGGTTGGAAGACAGAGAAGCCAAATGCTGGCGTGCCCTCACGCACTCGTCAATGCCTTCGACAACATATTTCTAAGCAGCATCAAGTGAGAAATGAAGTAGTACCATAAGTGCCTCATTTTTTCCGATTTCCCCACGAAAATTCGCAGCACAGCAAAAATTCCTATTGCGTGAGACATAACGTGGATCCAGTACATCCTGAAAAGAGAAGCATGCATCAAGGTTCGAGTTACATGAGTAAACAAATATCACGTACAACAATTACGATAAAAATTGCTACAAATATTGTATGCAAATGCTAAGAAGGAACGCTTTTTTGGGTTCATTGAGAAGACAGATATTTGCTTTCAACAAATCAGTATAACTTATCTACAATATAAAACGAATAGAAAGCATCAAAAGAGAAAACTGAACTTCGTCACTCTTGGATAATAGCTGAGCACCGAATAAATTCATCAAGTTCCATTTTGATATTGAGACAAAATTCTATCTTCATCCCATCACATGTGTTGTGCAAAAATTGCGAGCTATGGATGAACAGCAGGTACGTTATATTCACGAAGATCAGTTTTTAACACGGTGAGAAAGCATACAACACTTAGATTCATTCTGTTACTGTATTTATCTCAAGTACTTATGAGGCTTAAGTGAAAATTAAGAGTTGACTGGAAGGTGATTTGTCTCTACTTGTTTGAAATAAGGTACTTTGTTCACCGTTCAAAAATAGATCTACCGGTATTTTTTCTTGATTCAACCTGTGGAATGAAGAATTCGCTTTTGATTCGCGTGACGAAGCGTCAGCAAGATTTGAAATTACCTCGTCATCCGTCTCTTGGCTTTGGGCATATCCGCTGGATTTTCTTTGAGAGCATACGCTCTTGCTCCCAGAAAGTATAAAGTGATGTAAGAACTCCACTGTAAGGGCCTCAAATCGAAATCAAAAAGTTTCCTGTCCACGGAGCTCAGCTCGCCCAATAACATGGGCACATTTTCAGTCCGGAAATCCCATTCTCCACAAGAAAAGTATTCGAGCGTCTTGAGCGCTCTCGAGAACTTGGTACACAGCCGAACCATGACTGGCTTTTGCCGGGAGATCCGCGACACAACGTCCATCAAATAAGCCGGCAAGGAGTGCAAGAGAGTACAAGCGATGAAATGGGCGATTCGCGACTTCCGGAAGGACCCACTCGGGTACCACATCACGTCGTTGAATGGGTTGCGCTGGGTCGCGTCGTGACCCCAGGCTTCGATTTCTCCCCATCTGATGGGGTTTATCTGACCTGAAGTGCAATTGTACACCAGCATCCGGTTTGGACTGCAAAAAAATAACACGGCGTAAATATTTCGGTAGCACTCTCTACAGTCAGCATTCAAACGTAATCACTCTAATGTCGAATCGGTCATACAAAACACGAACAAAGCTCAGCATCGTTAGAATAGTAGAGCATATAAAAAATGTTCCCCTTTGAAGAGGAGCATCAATAACATAACTGAATTCAACCTGAACTGAATCTCCCGAACTTGCTTTTCCGTGTTTCATACCAGTTTTATCGTAAATTTTCTGATGATGTGCATGCTCCAAAATAATACATTTTCGTCCAAGACCTTTTAGACACTCGTCTACAGTATTTGTTTCTATGCGCATTATACCAGCTTCGCAGTATTTTTCCTGGTTTCAAAATTTACTTCCTTGGTACCTCCATCATTCGAGTACTGTACTTGAGTTGGACTAGAAGTGTGGATGGACGAGCCTGAATTTATTTCGAAGAATTAATATTTTGTAATTAAACAGAACACTAGGGGTAGGCGCACCAGTTATGATCTAGATACGAGGTATGACGTACAATATATCTCCCAAGCGACTGAAAAAATGGAGAAGAAACGAACATCACCTTTTGAGCGCAGTGTACCATCCAACGGCAATCATCAAATTAATAGGAATGTCAACAGGAATCAAGTCAGCTTTCTTTTCACGATGGCAAAGAATCGACCTCACGAGACCCTTTCCAACCCCAACAAAAAGACCTGTGGCTCCATTAAAATTATCTATCCAACCAGGAATCGGCTCTTTCCAGGCAGCTGCCACAATGGAAGGCCTCACAATTGCTACCGGCAAGTCTGCGGCTTCCCTAACCAACACAGCTTCGGCCAATGCTTTGGTGTACGTGTACGTATTCGGACGATTACCAATTAATCTGAATGGACGAATGCATTGTGAATCAGAATGCTGTACAATTTGATAACAGAGATGAAAAAATTCATACCGAGCTGTGATTTCTTGAACCATTTCGTCGTCCATCCAAGTCATAGCTCCAATTATTTGCTCGGGATCATGCGGAGGAGGATAAACAATCTCGGAAATTTCCTCGCGATCGCAGTTGCAGTAGGCAGTTGATACATGCACAAGAGCCTGAAATGATAGTAAATCACTGCGAAACAACAGATCTACTTTCAGCCTTTTTGGGCGAGGACAGGCCACAAACCATATTTGCAACTGCTGCTCTCGGCAAAATACAGGAATATTTGAATGAAAAGACAGAAACTTACAGCGAGACGATCCATTTTATGGCACAAATCGATGATGCGTTTGGTTCCCTGGACATTCATGTTGATCGAAACCTTGAGAGCTTCGTCAAATTTCACCGTGGCAGCAGCATGAAAGACGACAGAAACATTCTGTACGAGCTCTGTTTCATCCTCTTGAGACAGACCCAAACCAGGCTCCATGACATCAGCTTTCACCGCGATCAATTTATCGAAACTCCTCGGGTTTTCTGCTTGTAGTTTCTCGAACAACTGGGGAAGATATGATGGTACAGTATATGAAACACGAACTGATCGCCTCTCATTTTTAAAAATGAAGAATTTTATGCTTAAATTCCATGCTGATTGAATTATGGCTGACCAGGAGAAAAATTGGACGAACGGCTAGCAGAAGTACAGGAAAATTTTGAGGTAAGTGATTACAGCAGGTTCATAAAAAATCGTTCGAGGTAGAAAAATCTCAATGAGATTTTCCATGAAGCAGGAAAATCCTCCTCAATATTATTATACATATCACTCGAAAACCAATAAATCTTTAATCACGTGTGCTCTGAAAAATTTCAGAGGCAAATTAAAATAGAAAAAGTCGAAGAAAACGCAAATCATGACTGTCGGTGTCATACTGAAACGGTTACCCACAAAATTTTTTCCACAATGGACGGAGTAGGAACATTACAAATCGAAAAAAAAAATCCTCACAATACAGTACAGTGCAGTGCAAAATAACTTTCAGACGACAGAGTAGCAACGTTAATTCCGAATAAAACGCGCACTTACCTTCGCACTAAGCAATTCCTTCACCCTGTCATACGGCTCTTGACCTCGCTTCGGTCGCATTAGCAAGTAAATTTTGCCAATATCGGGGCACGATCGAAGCAGCTTTTCCACCAGAACTTTACCCATAAAGCCAGTAGCACCGGTGATGAGTACGGAGCGATTGCGGTAGAAAGACGCAATTTGCGAAATGCCAGCGAGACCCGTATCGCCTTCACTCATATCCCGCATGGAGACCATTGCTGCGGCCATGATTCGATTTCAGGAAAAAGACGGAAGTTCCTTTTCTTCTCCGGTGGAAGACAAATACTGACAAATATGGATGCTAATCTTCCGGCAAGACTGCCTCGCTCCTCGCGAGCGGTACTTCAAATAAATTGGTTCCAACACGTATTAAGTCTCCTAGATAAAAAAGGAAGAAAAAAATACTATTGTATAATTCTTCAAAAAGAAAATCAAGGATTTTAAACCGCAACAAAGTGAAGTAAATGCTGATTCGTGCACTTATATGCAAACATAAATATATAAGCCTAAATCTAAAAATAAAAGGAGTTTTTTTTAAGAATTAAATTCATGTGAAAGGGAGATTTTTCCATGCAAGAGCCCGGAGTCCGACAAAGAAAGACCAAAAATCCCCTTCTCGCCTTTTACGCTAAGAACAAAATTACATTGCCTTCCAGTGGCATGCGTTTAGCTCTCCGTAATAAACTTTGCAGGGCTCGTTGCTTGGCGACCAAACTGTATTTTCGAAGAAGTGTCCTCGCTTCGTTGTAATATTAAAATACAAATTACATTCAGCTTCTAATACAGGTACAATCCCTATAGTGATTTTCTTCGTGCAACGAACCGTTTTTTTCTTCTTTTTTTGGGGTCTCATAAGGGTTCTCCACAATGAATTTTTTTCTAGTATCCTGAATTTTGTTGCAGGTTCACCTGTACCGTATAAGCAGAAGTTTCCAACTGCGTTTCTAAAGGAATATTTCATTTTATGCTTTTCGTAAAATGAGATACAAATCGCAAGTTGTACCTGACGTACTGGTCTGAATTCCAAGTTTTCCACAAGGGCAAAAAGGGATACTCACACACTGTATGACAAGCAGCATCAGTTCAATTCACGTCAGCACAATTTCCTGTAGATAAGCCTCACTCGCCTCGTGGACTAAACAAACAGGGAAAGAGAGGGGAAAATACACTCAGACAAACATGGAAATGTTTTTAAAAATATAGCAACAAAAATATTTCATTCAGATTTTTGAAGAATGATCAAGCGAAGTGCAACGCCACTACATACTCCAAACTTCAATGATATATGCATGACGAATATATAACAACGGATGAATGACGAATCTTCGAGCGTTGACATCGTCACCCTTACATTCATGAAAAAAATCCCGGACAGGCTCACGATGAAATTCCCCACTTTTCAAACTTCCCGTGCGTCAAGCATCACTGCCGAGTCATGGAATGTTGCTTATGAAAGCTACTCTGACCTATTTGAAAGGCTTAGAAGGAAACTGAAAAAAAAACGTCTCAAATTGAGATTGCCTTTCCTGGAATAATATTTCCCCATATAGAAATAAAGCAAACCGGACACGAATCAGTGTGACGACAGACTACACTTCTTCCGAATTAAACCAGGAAGTAAAGTGAGAAATATGCCTCGTCACGTTTCAACTTGAATTTCGTTCATTGACATCAATGAACTTCCACGGAAAAGCGAGGAAAATTCCGCTCTTTACACACACGAAAAAACCACCACCATTATTTCACAGATTCTTAACTCGAGCATTAACCGTTCTTCACAGATCGCAGAAATTAATATTTTGTAATCACCTTGTAAATGCTACCAGAAGAGCTGTAGGACTCGCACGCACAATCTGGTTCCACTTGCTTCTGACGCACTCGGCGATGAGACACAAGGTATTCACATGGCATCCGTTCTGATAAGCTCTTATCCCAAATGTCGCTTGGCTCGTCTTTTAAAAATCGTGAGTTCTTGGCAACCAGTGAACGAGCGGCGCGTTTGATTTCCTTCAAATTTCGGAAGTCCGCGGGCTTGAAAAATAAGTAAAAATTGTGCATTATCAAATCCACTGAGACAAATTAATTCGCGGAAATAATGTACCGTACATGGAAATACGGCTCAAATAAATTACCGGTAGGTTAAAATACAAATCAAATGTTTGATAAACATGCCGAAAAAATGCAAATGATCAAAACAAACAGGATTTCTGAGGTTATTCTTCATGAGTCCGTTGATGCTTCAACCTCAGGATGCTGACCCACACTTGCTTGCATTAATTATGCTGATGCTCCGGGCGTTGACCTACAATTGCTGGCATACATTTCAACTCGTTACTTCAGGTGTCTCACACGTAAGCTTCACAGAAACCTCCGAAGTTTTTTTTTTCTTTTTTCGAAGAATCCAAACGAACAAATAATAACCAGTTAATAACCAAAACCGAAAGTAACAATTTGACGATGAAATCGTTCACGAGAATACGGCGAGAATAAAAGGCAAATCTCGGTTTCAATTCCCCAGAATTTGTTTGGCGAAGCAACGGGAGTACATTTTTGTCGAACGCCTGACAACGAAAATTTCTCTTTTTTTTATCTTCCACATCTAGAAAATCAAAATTCGTTCGTAATCATAACTCTGCGCAGTACGCCACCGAGTAGTTAAAGGTCACATCCGAAAAAAATCCACGAAAATTTAATTGGTGGTAAATTAGGCTTTACAAGCCCTCTATTGGCAGGTGGACAGCAATCCTGTATACATTAATTGATTAGTAATACACCACCACTACACGTCTCTGTCAACCCTTAATTCAATGCCACCATTCGCCCATGATCATTTCTTGTAAATGAATCTAGGGTTTAGCGTCTAAGCGAAGGTACTGCATCAACATAATCTATCAATATTTTTTCAGGGGAAATTTTTCGCATAAATGACGGTGGCACTAGATCAAAAGTTGAATGAATTTCAAGGTTACACCCGGCAACAACAGTCAAATAATATCCACGTTGAATTACACTTTTGAAGCCCTTTACGGCGGAAAGATCTCGATGATTTAGAGTCAACCCAACACGCTCAAGGAAAATAAATTTATTGATACGCTGAAGTATTCTAAAATAGAGGTATTAAAAAGACGCACCACAAGACTTGATAAAAAAAAACCGCGATGTGAAATACTGTACCCTAAAAACAAAATAACACTGGAAGTATTCATAACTTTGCTGAGCGACAGGCG
Organism: Notodromas monacha; assembly: GCA_905338405.1. Lineage (NCBI taxonomy): Eukaryota > Metazoa > Arthropoda > Ostracoda > Podocopida > Cyprididae > Notodromas > Notodromas monacha. The sequence goes on along the minus strand of CAJPEX010000142.1, from coordinate 81,510 downwards.
AAGCGACGAAGACCGACCGAAGAATTAATTCACCATGAACGTACCTCTTTCCACCATAGCGCCAACCCAGCTGAAATAACTACAGCACTCATACGAACCGACACACGCTCATGTCGAGCACACACTATCACCTGGAGAAAAGTAATCAAATAAAATTCACAAGGAGAATAATTCACCGAACGTCTAAACCGGATTCCAGATTGATTCAAGAAACGGACAGGCATAAAAAAGCATAGTTTTTTTTCACAATACCTCGCAATTAAGAAATGTTCGTCTTCTCAACAAAGAACAGCACTTCGATAGAAAGTGCTTCAGATGCAGAAACCTGCTGAACAGCCGAATGACAAACGTACAAAAATTAAAGGGCCAACAAAGGGAAAATAAAGGGCCAAATATGCATCTCCCACCCAAAACTCTGATGAAAGAATTTGGAAACTTTGCGAGCAACGAAATGTAGCAAAGCACAGGAACAACACAGGCCGGATTACTCAAAGTATAACACTTTGTGCACAGGTTCAAAAGCAGTCTTAGCATCAAATCAAAAGGCATCGCATCTCTCGAGCTCGACTATTCGGAAAGAGAGAAACCATGGGCATGACTGCAAGAACAATAAAAATCCTCGCCTTTGATAAGACTGGAATCCATTCCATGATACTGCACAACACTCACAATTGCAAACTTGGTTTCTTTCGCGATGTGATCACAATGCGGTACAGTAATCCGAATACATTAGACAAAATCCTCGTTCCCTGAAAATTATAATACTGTGAACTCCGATTAGACCAGTGTTCGTCCACAGATGGTTAAAGTAGAACGCTTTCGATGCATTCGCTCAAGATCAAGAACAACCCAACATTTTCGGAATGCCAAAAAAAAAAATTGCACAATCTCAGATTGCTGCAATGAATCAAGTCTTTTACCGATCAGACGAATTTCCTTTTTTTGAGAAGCGACACGATGTCGCCTGCCTGAATCGAAATAGGTAGACAATTCAATTCTCTCCGCCTTTCACTTAAAAATCACATAATGCAATCAAAAAGTTCGTGATTTCCGGAAATTAACGCAAGAAAATACCGTATTACCCTTTTCCATAAATTTTCTTCCGTTGAAATAAAGATATCGGTGAAACTGAATCACGAAGAAAACATCAGCGGGGAGAACGAGGTAAATTCCCGTCTGAATTGGCGAACACGATAACTCCGCAAAAAAAGGATAAAATATTCTTTTCCGGAAATTAAAAAATTCTTTCATCACATTTACGTCAGATAGTTCAAACATGACTGATTTTTTCTCGAAATCCAAGGTTACAATCCTTTTCGATCTCGAGTCCTTCTGTATTTCAGAAGAATATCAACTCATCTGTCCAAACTCACCGGAAAAATGCATTAGTTACGCAGATCAAGTTTATAATCGCGATATTCAAGTCCTGGAAACCTCCCAGGCCTTCGCAGTGAACTGATGTTAGAAAGCTGATTCTAATTTGCACTCAACAGCGATGAAATTGAAAAAAACTTCCTAAGAACACCGAAAAATCTGGCTAATGTTTCGTTGATATGTTGCTAAAGCACGTGCGCACGAAATTGAGTTTGGATGGACAAAGAGAACACAATAATACCAAGTGGAACTCTCAACTGTCGCATAAAGCTTCGAACTGCACGATTACCTGCGTTAAGCATTCAAACAATTGGACGACGGCTTATGAAATAAAAATCCTCAGTTTACCGCTATGTTCCGGGATTTGAATGTATCGATTCACCGCGTCGTTCGGATTCCAGCTTCCAAATGTACTCCTGCAGGCAACGCATAGTTGACACAAGTGCCTGTTTTTCGTCTTCAGAAGTTTGCAGTGCATTCTGCAGTTGTCGGACACGTTGCTCCATTTCCCTCATAGAATGTGTTTCTCTACGTAACCGTTCGTTCTCTTTCTCTAAGTGGCTAACACGGCGATGGACCGGACTGCTCGCCGAAGGGAGAGAGAAAGAAAAATGATTCGATCTAGAAAAAAATGAGGCTTCCGGAGGAATCGGTGAAGTTTGTACAGCTGAGGTTCGTCTAATCCTGCGTTCTTTTTCCACTAAAAAAATACAGAGATACGATACAGTCCGAATGAACCAATTTCCCGCAATGATTTAGTGAATTATCCCTCACCTCCGCAATCCTCGCAGTACAGAAAATGGAAAACACCGGCACAATCACGGATAATGGTCATGAACGGCACATGGAAGAGCAGCGGCATAACAGCAGGCGAAGTAATCGACGATGGAGGCCGATCGTCAGGTAGGTGTATCCGAACATTTTCTATTCTAATCTAAATGACAAGGAATGGTTCAAATATTTTCAATTGGCAAACAGTAGCAAGAATTATCATAGAAACGGTTTCGCAGACACCAACAGTCATGAAGGGAAATTACTTCATAAAATGAATGTTTGAAGGACAGATACAGTGTATGTATACTTAATAAAAAAACCGACCCAACTATTCAACCTCTAAAAAAGGGGCAGATGGACTAAGCTAAGATTAAAAAAATTTCGTACTTTTACAACCCTGAATATCACTCATCCAATAATCCACATTCTATGACACAGATGTCGCTCGTTGTCGATATCACGGGAACTTTCGTAGCCTGGCTTTGATTTGATTACCGCACATGTATTTATGCGATTGTAAGCACACTTTTTTCATTTCAGAAACTACAAAAAAAAAAGATTCAACTAGTTCAAAACTAGTTTCAAAAACTGGAGGGGTCATTGCATTCGCATATATACGTAATTTGCGTAAATATGCGTCTACACCGGGAAATCTTCCCGTTTGCAGCCCACAAAACGAATGAGCACTTCTTTTCATCAGGTATTTCGGAATTAAAGTTGAAAATAATCAAGAAATGGTCAGCTTTTAGCACTTGAAAGATGCACCAGTCACTGACTGAAGGGGAGGAACAAGGGTTTCGTGCCACCAATTTCCCTTGTCCGCGGAAAACCTAAATTCAGCCAGAAATGTAGGCTCATGGAAGGTCAGAACGCCAGGAAAGTAAATGGATCCTTATATTTGGCTAACAATTGAATTTTGATGTTTTGCATGAAAAATCTGGGAGGCTGATGATATTCGCGTAAATACGGTATGTTGACTGTTCAGGCTTCCGAGAACAGTGCGACACCTGCCCATTCGAAAACTCGAATGGCGGAGTACAACAAGGAAGTACTTTACGTAGCGGCGAAAAGCAACGCAATTTCCAGCCCATCGGAGATGAAATGAGAAAACTAGCCATACTGTAAAAAAAAACTGTAAACGCAATTTTTTGTGACAAACCTTCATCGGTAACGGAGGGACAATTTCCTCTTCTTCGAACAGAGCCGTCAACCCCATCGCAATGCTCATCAACAAGTGCAACCTGATATCTTTCAACTCCATTTCCAGCACGGGTCCACCGTGAGATCGCATGTCTTCACAAAGCAGCAAACACAAACGACGTTGCCATTTTTCGCTGTCATCCATGGAGTCGTCTCCCGTTACGTGACGCATCTGTTCCTTGCAAAAACGATCCAATCGACCCCGAAGCAAACGATTGGCTTCTGGAGAAACGGACAGCACGTCTTGGGTGAAGGCGTGACACGGTTCTCTTTCCACTGGCTTCATGGAATATCGCATTCGAACGGAACAACGGTGCTCCGCATCAGCAGACGTATCGCTCCACGAATTTTTCCCGGATGAAAATTTGTTCTGCAAGCAAATAGATTTATTTTCATCAAAACTGAATGTGCCAGCATGCAAACCCCTTGTGAATTTTTCACCGGAGATTTTTAGAATTAATGAAACAGAAGCAGGCTACCTTGTTCCACTGACAAAGGATGACAAATCAGGTGTTCTCCTTTATAATAAAGTTACTTATCTCAGTTGGTCACTGGGTTGGCTCAATATCTATCCCTCCTGACTTTTCCCCCTACCTCCCTCCCACAGAGCCCCCAGAGAGGCCTGCAGGAGGGTCCCGTTTCCCATTTTTTCAAGTTTAAAAATTTGGAAAAAACTGCATTTGCATACAAACCTCATTTTTAAAACTTATAAAGGAGCGCCATGATGTTTTCTGCATTTCCTTTTTTTGAATTTTAAAATTGCTCAATAATTGACCAAGTTACAATGCAAAACGCAAAACTTTTTTTGAAAACTGTACAAAAATCGCGAAAAATTAACATTACTTTCTTAATTTTAACTAACATTTTCCATCATTAAAATGAAACAAACACATTTAAATTCTCAAAACATCCCTGCGCACATGTTCCTGTTAAATTTCTTAAATTGAGAGAATATTGAAAAAATTACGAGAAGAACTGAAAAAACTGAATTTTTTGAAAATTCCGTTTCCAGTTTCTTGGACTTTCAAAATTTGACAAAAATTGAATTCTTGATCAAAACTAATTTTTAAAACTTCATAAAAAGCACCATGATGTTTTCCATCATTTCCTTTTTTAAATTTTGAAAAAAAATTGATTATTGACTGATTTATGATGAAAAACGCAAAACCGTTCTCAAAAATGGAAGAAAATTATGAAAAAAACATTTCAGTTTCTTAATTTTAGCTGTACCAATTTCCATTATTAAAAAAACCAAAAACATCTAAATTTTTAAAACATCCATGTGCACATAGTCCTACAAAATTTTTGAAATTGAGCAAATATTTAAAAAATTACAATGAGCTGAACTGAAAAAATGGAATTTTTTGAAAATTCTGTTTCCTGGTTTGCCAACTTTACAAATGTGGCAAAAAATAAAGTCCTCATCAAAATTACTTTTTAAAACTTTATAAAATGCACCATGATGTTTGCCACATTTCACTTTTTTAATTTTGCGATTACTTGATTATTGACAAAATTGCAGTGAAAAATGCAAAAAGAATTTGTAAAACCATACAAAAATTGTAAAAAAAATTTAATCTCTCAATTTTAACTGTACCATTTTCCACCATTGACACAAAACAAAAAATACATAATTTTTAAAACATCCTTGCACACATAGTCCTGCAAAGTTTTTGAAATTGAGAGAATATATAAGAAATTATAATGAGCTAAACTTTAAAACAGATAAATTTTTATTTTAGTCTTTCATTTTAAAATTGAAACATAAATATTTTTTTCAAACAAAACATGAGATCAAACCAAACTCAGATGCACTAATCCTGCAAAAGTGAGAGCAATTGTGGTTCCAGAAATATTTTAAAAATTGAGCTGAATGAAAAACAAATGAAATTGTTTACAATTTTTACATTTACATTTTAAATTCAAATTCACCAAATGGAAATTTCTTTCTATGTACTATAAACACAAGAATGAGTCACATTTCAAGGCAAACAAACCCTGCAAAAATGACAGCAATCCCAGTTTCCGAAATAATTTTAAAATTAAACTGAACTCAAAAACTGGAAAATTTTTGAACTATTTGAATTTAGTTTTCTATTTTTAAATGAAGCAGCTATGAATATTCCATTAAAAACAAACCATGGAAGGCGCACTAACTCTGCAACATAAATTCAAATCTTTTTCTACAAACTTCAATTTTGTTGGATTTTTTCTTGGCAAAATTTCCCCTTTTTACATCAGACAATGAAACACTGAAGTTTACAAAGGTCTTTCTTCCTGAAAACCTGGAAAATCTTAGGATGAAAAATGCAAAAAGTGTTTACAAAAATCAACAGAAAATCCCTTAAAAAGTGTTTACATCAGGGGACTTGCCCCATTCAATCAACATTCTATAGGGATTTTTCTGCCATACAGAATAAAGAACTGGGCTCCACTGAAGGTATGTATTTTTGTGTGAATTTCAAATTGAAGAAAAATGGATGGGTTAAAATTTTTTCAAATTAATCCAGAATGGGTGGTGACCGAGGGAAAGGCATCAACCCAGCCACCCAATTTTTTATTGAGATTAAGGATGGTAAGTGTAGGATTTTTGGAAAATTATGAATTAAAATGGAGCACTATTCACCAAAGAAGGAGTATGGTAAGATGGAAGTAATGCTTCTTATTTTTTTAATTTGCTAAGTTTTTAGATGCCATAGGGAAGGATTGGACCTCTTGCCAATCTGTACCTCATGCCTAGCCTAACAATGACATTTTAGACCATTGCATTTTCTCAATGAAGACAGGTATCGTATTAAGAAATGCTCACAAGAATTAGACTTAAAGATACACATATCAGGGTGTTTGGAGGTGACCTTTGAAAACAATACCCAATGCTCGTAAAATATGGAAAAAATGCTCCTACATAATGAAGTAATCACCCTCAGTTTTTGTGCAAAATTTTTCAAACAATAGGTTAGGTTTGTGGGGTAGGATAGGTGGTTCAATGGATGTGCAGGTTTCCATGCATTTTACACATCATGGCAAAGTGTGAAAGGGCACCCTGCCTTGATTTTAATGGGACTAAATGGTGGTGCCTGGCCACAAGGAGAATGGAGTGGGCTTATTCACTCCATCTATCAAATTGTTTTTGTGGGTGGAGTTTAGAATTTATAAGTGAGATTTCACTTCAAGGAATATGGATTAGCTTTTAAGGTTTGAATGCTGATAAAGATCACTAAGAAGTTGACATCCTTCACTTGACAGCTGGGTGATAGCATTTAGCCTTTAAACATTCCATGCAGTTTTTTCAACACTGACAAAGTTTTGCCAAGAATCACTTAGATTATGTGAGGTTGGGTCCATAAAAATAAAATAGGCATCTTATTTTGTGGATGGGGAAAAGACCATTAAACACTGGACCTGGAGTGCATAGTAGACAATAAAAAACCTGTTCATATGCAAGTTGTGACCCAAAGGGACTTGGGTGGTTCATTGAGCACAACTGATCCCTGAGTATGTGATGTTCTCTTGACCATGAACTTCTTTCAAATACAGTATTCAATGAATTTGAACATCTACTGGTGTATCTTGAATGTGTGATATGCTTAAACAATTCAGGAAGGGGATCAGGGACAATGTAAAATTTTCCCTGATTTTGCAAAGCTTTTACTCATTAATACAACCCTCTATCATTTTCAGCAGCCCACCCTGAAATGTTCATCAGCTCAAATGATTGAATTTCAATTCTCTGTAAACATTTTCAGCAGCCCACCCTGAAATGTTGATCAGCTCAAATGAATGAATTTCAATTCTCTGTAAAATTTTGAACATCCAGGTGTGGCTGGGCACCCCCAGCTTGTAGTCCTATAAAGTTTGATGAAAAGAAAATCATGAAGAAGCAATAGAAGGAAAGAGAAAATTAAAGAGAAACAGAGAAAAATCGTCCAGAAAGAAAAGCAAACCAAACCAATGTGGATTGATTTGATCCTGGGAACTTTATCGTATTTCTCCCAGTACCAGAGGAAACCGACTTCCTTCCCAGGCTCTCATTCGCTTCAATTTCAGATAAGCAAGCAACGGCAAAAGACCAACTCAGCTTTTAACTTGTGAAAATTTCCCTTGCAACAGTGACATGATTCGTTTCAAAGGACTAGTGCTACGCCCATTTTCAACAAGTAACAAGGTTAGAAAAACTTGTCATGCGTTGCTGACCTACACCAGCAAGCATCCTGGGACAACGTGCATCGTTTTTGTGGCAGCTTTCCTCCTCCTTACATTTTATTCCGGACTGCCAGAACAAACAAGTCCAGCAACTGTCCCAGTTCAAACTGGCAAATCAAAACGCTCCAATTATGGAAAAATCGAGAAGAAAAGGTATGTGGGCTACGGTTATACTGTATTTCAACAAACTTTGACGTGAAATAGATTTTTTTTTCAATTCCGGGAATCTCCGCAAGTATTCAACATCATAAGCATTTTTGTTGCAAACTCATTTTCATTTCTGAATCCGAATAATTTATTTTTGCCCTTAAAAACTATGATTGAAAAAACAAACATGTAATCAGAAGAAAACGGGTGAATGTTCCCCTGCATCTCATGAACACTTGAGCTAGACGCAACGAATTTAAATAAAATAATTAGCTATAATTGACCTCAAACGATTAACGTAATTGAAAAAATAATTGAGATTTCCTTCCGTGTTTTCATTAAAAAATAACTTAGGGGGGTCTGTTTTCTACAACAGATCTGTGAAACTGGGAAGGGAACAGGTTGATCTCCCCGCAAGCCCGACGCGTCAGAATTCTGAAAGAATCCCTCCGGTTGTTCGGAAACCCGTGGCGTATCAAAATGAGAATAAATTTGCAAACATCAAAAAATCAGGGTTCAATACGAAGAGTCTGAAAATCGATGAAGCTTGGCTGGAGATTCAGTTACTTGAGGTAGTTGCAAACGCAACAGAAGCTCAACAAATTCCGGACAGCTTCGTTGACACCTTTGAGAGTATGCTGAGTTTTTATTCACCAGAAAGATATGTGAACTTGGCGTGGTTCCAGTGAGCACACTTTCTATTATTTGTGAATGCAGTGTGCACGAAAGAATAAAGTGACGTATGATAAAATATTGAAATAGATTGAATCACAGATGTAACCAGAACAGCACGCAAAAATTCATAACAATTTTCAGTAAGATTTTTCAATGTCTAAGCACATCAATCTGTACATCTTCTCAATGTATCATACGTTGTTACCAATTTTTTTTATGACAAAGTTTTGGGGGCATAACTTCATCTAAAAGATTAAAGCCAAAATTATGGTTCGTCACACACCATACCAAAAAGTAAAACAAGGCCTGAATGCAAAAAAGGACAAAAATATTCATTCTGACATTTGGGTTAAAATAAAAATGGGAATTCAGAATTTCATGAATCCACAATCCTGGACTTACTTGGAATTCATCCCATGCTATGGCAGGGCAGTCTTCAAAGGCCAAATGACAGCACTCAAGTTTCATCACAGACTCAGAATCTTCGATGTGTTGGACAAACTGGACTTGACCAACTCGGATTGTCAGAACAGATATCTAATTCAAATAAACGTGAGAGAATAAATTTCAGGTAATGCTTGATTTGTTGACGTGGCATGGGCCATCATCCAGTTACAACGGATTGCAGATTGGGTAAATTACGATACAAACTACCAATTTCATTACAAATTCAATAGCTCTTCAGTTAAAAAGATTTCACTGCACACATAAATCGGACACCCCACGTACCGAATTATAAGAAACCGCAAAAATCGACATCTGAGGTTCAAAACTTTCACGCAAGAACGAGGAAGTGACACAATTGACCAGTGTCAAAACGCATCGAAGACATTAAGAAAAACAACAAAATCACGTACCACATCTTTCCGCCGAGTGAGACTGGAAGGAAGTTCATCACTAGGCGTGGAAGGGTTGGCAAAGCTGGCATCATCCAAAACATCGGTAGCTATCTCTACCTCGTCAGCTCGGTCAGCGGCGCTGGCTTTGGCAGACGGAAACGACAACAAACACTGATCCACAGATTGATAAAAAGCAGCTCCCAGATCCGACGAGGAGAGATGAACGAACGTCTCGCTTTCTGAACTGATCGTGGACATGGCATCTTCTTCAATAACTAATCGATCCATGTGAAAACTCGGTGCGTCGGAAAATTGACTGGCACTATGCAATGGACTAAGACTAGGCGAAGTTAAGGCCATATTGGTCAACAAAGTAGACATTCCTTTCTTCATGCTGTTCAGGTTATCGGGCATTTTAAGATTGCTGAAAGCCCCGGAAAGAAAAGACTGCGACTTCGATTCAGGCAAGAGTCCCGCGAGGGACTGTGGAGAAGCATTGCCGACGGTGCTATTACTTCTCTGGTGCTTCAGCGATTCTTTTCGCGCGGATGATTCTTTGTCTTGGTCTTGCTTCAAAAGAGGACCATTTTCCAGTTTGGGGTAAAACGCTGCAACAGAATCCAAACTATCCAAGGTTCCTTGACGATCATTAGCATGGTGTTGCAACCGTCGTTCGCATCCCATGACAATACCCGCGAGATCTGTCATGCTGGATGTTTCTGCAATGATGGAAGATTCACCAGGACTTGATAACGACGGCAGCTTGTCAGCAGTCTGTGAAGGCATGAGTAGAGATATGTCCACTTGCGGGAACATGCCTCCGAAACACATCCTTCGCTTGAACCCCCGTTTCTCTACACGCGATGCATCCGCAGCCAACACATCAGACATTTTTGTCAACCGGTCAAACAATCGCAGAAGAAAAAGATTCTGATAATGATTCAGTTGCACTGTTATAAGATTAGGTACGTCGACGATTGCGTAGCATTCCGAGAGGTTAGCCTTAACGTTCATGTAACCCCATAATTCCAACGGAATCGTATCCAGAAGAGGAACAGGACGATGGTCCATTGCTTTGGCACCAAAGAATTCGCCCCAAACAGGATCGCATTGGCAAAACCACACATCCTTGGCTTCATACCACATAAGATCCCTACTGGCTTCACCCGTGCTCGATTTGCGGCTGCTCTCTTCACTTGCTGGAACCGGAACAGCGCTCAAATGGTCGTTGCCTGGACAAAAAATTCGATACGCTTTTAAAATTCGGTATGACGTCCATTGCGACTGACTATTTCAACCAATAGAAACAAATCTGTTCAAACTAAAAATAGACAATGAGGACCGTCAAGAAGAACCGATGAAAGAAGAATTGCTTGGTCAAGTTAACACGGGTTGTCAAGTATAATTGGAACCTGAATACTGAATGATAGGCTTTTATAGATCCTAGGGCATCCGCAATTCTTTCAGCTAACGAAACGACCTTTAGATGCAATCAAACTAATGAAAAATGCTTTGAACATTTTTTTTTCATTTTAATTTGAAAGAAACTTTACTTAAGCACTAGCAGAGGCATCATTGTACATTCCTCTTCCATGCTATTGTAATTGTAACCGATCTGAATTTACTCTTCGAATTATAAAACTGCTCGCTGGTTTTAACCTTTTAACGCCAGTTTATTCACAGCAAAATATCTTTAAACGAAGCTAATCCTTCCGCGTCAGTCAAATTTTAAGCTTAAGGCATCGACAATCATCTTCAGTTGTTGAATTGTGAGTATTTCCAACTTCAGCCAGGTAGAAAGTAATGGAGCATGCAACAGCGTAAGTGCATCCTGACAGTCTAAAGACATGGATTCAACTAGAACGTTCTGCAATTTTTAGTTACTGAAAATTTCGCTCGGAACCCAAGGGTTGGGAGAAAAGGAGGTGAAGCCTTCAGAGCAAAGGGGAATCAAGAAACCCGTTTTCGGGTGCGTTTCGGTTGACTTATCGTGAGATTCGATAGAAGTCATAACTTTTGAAAATACACTCGTGAGCACGCAATTCACGATAGATTAACGCTAGTTCTCACCAGTAGCATGCTGCAAGAACTTGGGGTGAACAAGGAGAGGATCATCCTTGGTAGAGGGAAAAGCGGACCCGAAAAACAAGGAACCGTTTTGGATGCCTTCTAAGCACTTGGCCAAGTCCGCACGGGAACCGCAACCTTGTTGACGGTAATTTGAACACAGCAAGCGAGTACACATGAACTGCAGACACGTGGGACGGTCCGGTTGCCCAGGGCATTCTTGTCCTTCAAGAACAACCTTTGGCATAATCATCTCGATCTTAACGTCAAGCGGCGGATTTCTCGCCAGATCCGGCTCTAAATCTTCCGCTGATCCCTCATTAACTTTCTCTCTTTGCTCCCATTCGGAAACCAGGTTTCCGATGACCGCATTTGCCCAGCATATCGTCAGCTCATCAAACTTCACAGCAATCGGATTGCAGTGTACATATAACTTCATCGGAGGAACTTGAAAATAAAAAAGTAAAATCGTGAAAAATCCAAAATCCATCCTGAGCACTACAACCGGAGTCTACAAAATTAATTAACACGGAAGAACTTCGACCCTTTTAAATGCTTGAGAAACAATTCCCAGGTAGAGCACTTGAGAAAACGAAGCATGCGCGGAAAATCCACAGATACTCGCACTAAAATGTCAGTACTTCGCAAGGAAGAAAAATTCCACTGGGTTCCCGCGTATTATCCTCGTATCGATTTCACTCGAAAATACTCGTAACGCAAAAGCTTCGTACTCTCTAAAGCAGCCACATCCTATTCTTATTTCAATGAAAAAATAATACTCACGAGGAAAGTCCATATTGCCTGGGTAATAATACTGAATAAATTCCAGATGAACCCGGTAAGAATTATCCGGCAACGGAGCCATTTCCTGGTCACCTGTCAACATTTGGAATAACGCAAAAATGAATAAAGTTCAAAACGCCAGCGTTAACACGCATGCTCCTAAGACGCAGAACACGAAATTTTCACGACTTTTTCCCGGCCGCATAATAGAATTGAAGTGGCTATGAACAGATTTCTACAACTAATCCTACACAACTAAGGCATCTTCCTTTCAGCCATGCCGATACAAAAAAAGAGGGATCTTCACCTGATTTCTTCTGACTTTTCTTAGAAGCCTTGTAACCCTTGACCAAGACTTGGGCACGCAACGGCAAAGAAAAAAAACACACGAAAAAGCAAGACATTAAAATGCACGATTAGAGCACCAAAATCACGAGGTAGATTATTGTGACAAGAACAGGTAAGATTGCAGTCGACTGATGAGGAAATAACTTTCTTCTTTGGGAACGAAGAATGAACTGTTCACTCCATCAAAAAAGATACATCGGAATATTCGAGAAGACTCACCGTTGAGGAATTCCCGCAAATGCTTCTTCTCGCGCGTTGTGACCTGATGCACACGGAATTCCGACAAGCGGAAAATCAAGCACGCCGACATAAGCTTCTTCAGCTGAGGCAAAGCAGGTGGACGACCAGTACTCCAACTTGACCCGGATTCCTGATTGAGCCTCGGCTGAGGTTGAGACTGTCGAGAAGCAAATTCCACCTGATCCACACAAGCAACAACGTAGGAATATCCCAGTACTGTACTTCGAAGCCACTGCGGTACAATTAAGCCTCAAGCAAAGAACTACCGAAGATTTAGTTTTTAAAAAACGAGTACAGCGTATACTGCACATAGTTCAAGAGGAAGTCGCCCCTTTTTCAAGAATTAGCTCAAGGATTTTGAAATTTTAGAATCTCGATTTATTCCACGAAAATAATTCACATCTCACGCAATAACAGGATAGAGCCAGAACATAAGTAAACTTTCATTCAAATTCATAAGGTAACAACCCAGAAAAATTCAATTCAGATATGAGAACAGTTCAATTTTCATACTGGATTATTCATGTGGAACAGGAACCATGAAAATACAGCAATAGAGTACATGCATTCCGGTGTCAAAATACAATCACCGCTAAATTTAGGGACACATTTCATTCAGGGAGATTTTGTGGTACTGAATCCGGAAAAGGGATGCAGTCAATAATGTATATGTACAGTAAATGGCTTCGGGTTGAAGCGTTGAACTGACATTTTTCAGGGTTATTCGCGAACAGACATTTGCCTACTCTCTATTTTATAACGATAAGACATCAACTAATGAAAAAGAAAAAATTATATTGCACATTGCACTAGGATTCATTGAGGTGATGCAACTTGACGCATTCAACGTGCATTTTGTTCTTTAAAGTGAATCTGGCAAGACACCCAAAAGGCTATGAGCTGCAAATTTGAGGCAGATCTGGAATTCATAAGGTATATTACAAACCATTTTAAATGTTCTGAACAGTGTGAAAAAATCTGGGCCCCAGAGCAATTCAAATAAATTTGCTGCTCTTTTTCTCGTTGGCTATCCCCATGCACATTCAGGGTACAGTAGTGGGTTTTCCATACAGCACCTCGTACATTGTAAATGAGCGAATAGAAAATAAATTGACTGTTTTGCCTGGTAAGTACAGTATGCAAATTCCAACTTGCATTCATTAGAAATTATGTCATGATCCACGGATACGCAAAAATGCAAACGTTTTCATAAGTTTCAAAAGAAATGTTGACGAACGAATGGTGCTCAATGTTTTCCTCGATACGCATTATTATTTTGACTTCGGCTTCATTGAAAATCAAATTTCTTTCAATCGATGACTAGTATTTCCGAGTCAAACTTCCCCACAGCTGCCCATCTTGAAATGCAAAGGAAATGGATAATCGAGGCAAAACTTGACACTTAAAAAGCCTTTGGAATGTTGCTGAATGATTTCAGCTGCTTAAAAACAGGCTATCCAAGAAAGGAAAGATCTGAAGTTCAAGTTTAGACGGTTCCGACAACGAGTGGAAATCAAGGGCTAACTTCAAGAAATTCATTCATATTGCCCCACTCGGAGGTTCATGGAGTCATTACACATGTCCTCAACTAAACCAAAGAAAATTTTGAAGAACATTTCAGACTTTATAATGATTTACGTGGGAAATACTGTACTGTATCTTCCATTCATAACAGTTCTGCATTCACAATCAATTCATGTCCCCAATTGACATTGAGGAATTTTAATGACTGAATCTCAAATTGTGTGGAAAAAGACTCGGAGGGATGCAACATGACATTTTTTGCACCAGTGACCTTATTTGTACCAAATAAAGGGGGCAGATTTGTTCAATGGGATTTTGTGGCACTAAGCCGGAGTAGCAACAAATTTGGTTGCATTAAATCAATGGTTGACTTTACTATCACTGAATTGTGAGTAAAGAAAGCAGGAGCAGTTGAAGAGATAAAAATTATGGAATCATCCACAGAACCAGTGTGTCGCGCCTGGGAGAGGAAAGGAAAAATGTTCAGCCCTAACAGTGTACATCACAGCTTTACACCGAGCTAATCTGAAAAAAAAGAGAAAGAACCTTTTTGGCCTTTCTCCGTGAAAAGCTTACAGAGTTTAAGACTTCACTTCAGAAATGTCCATATGTTACGGCGAAAATCATTCAGGACTTCGTTACGCTTCAGCTTGACGAGGTAATTCGAACAAAGAATATCCTTATCCACATTTTCTGAAATGGGGAACGCATTTTCACTCACTGAATCTTCCACAGCTTGCGTCCTTTGCAAAGGAGCATGGGAAGGTCTGGATCCGCGCAAAATTGCGCTTAGATCAGCCTTAAACGCAGTTAAATCCTTGGCTTCCCAGATGGCTGGTGTAGTGCCGGACGGATAGTTCACCCAATGCTTACGAGCTCCAGGTCCTTCCCAACTACCAACAGGGTGATACGGATAGTAGTCGAAATAAAGGCGTCCCAAGTTGACCACCATTGCTCCCCCGTTCTTCAGCTCCGGATGAGACGAGCGCCCCGGGCCAGCGTCATCACTCAAATGCAACTCCAGCTGCTTGCAAGCGAAATGATACGACGTTTCAACAACGTCATGAACGTGGAAAAGCGAATGTTGCGTATGGCCGAGGGTCGTCCGTTGTCCTGCGGCGAACTGCTGAGGAAACGATTTCGAGTCTGTTCGTATCTCTGTCGACTGAAACACAGAAATTAATCAATTTTATTCTCACTCCTGAGTAAACATTAAATGAAAACTGTAATACCAAATTTTTATCCTCACCTCGAGCTTCCTTAGTGCTTTTACTTTCTTGGCTTGCTCCTGTCCTTTTTGAACTAGGTGAAGCAAGGAATCGATGAAAACTTTTGCGGCTTTCAGTTGCGAATCTGTGAACACGTACAGCAGGGCGTCCACCACGATCGCAAGTCTGCAACCAACAACGGAGCAATCTAGGGAAGGCGAAAATGCGAAGTTTTAGTTTCATTCGAACCGAGAGGAATATTTTCAGCATTATTTTACAAGCTCTCCACAGATAATAAGATGATGATCAAAATTGATATAAATCAATCGAATTAAAACAATCATGCGAAACACATGGATTTAAGAGTTGGTCCAATTCCTCACTTGGGACAACGGCAATTCTTACACCTTCTTGGCTTCAAGACCCGAAAAGTGAACTGAAATTGGCAGAGAGAATGCTGAACAGCTCTGATGGGTAAAGGAATGATTTGTGAGACTGAAAATTTCTCGTATATAAAATTTCAGGAAACTTATCCTATTTTGTCTCAAAACTCAAGGACCCATCCCCGTAGGCAGAATATCGAAAAAATGCGTAGAAAAATATTATGGACCCACTGAAAAATGGATTCGAGGAAATCAACGAACCATTCAACTTCTTTTTCAGTGTGATTCTACACCGTGCATCATTTGTTATCAGTCTCAACGGCGGCAAAGTCGAGTCAACAGTTGAACAAGCTTGGATTTTCATGGAAGCGAACTTGAGCTCCTTGAAAATCAGCGTCTCTCCCTTCGTTGTATCTTTAAGCCGTGTGCACTTGAGCTCCGCTAACTTGAACTGCGGCGTCGTCGAGTACAAATACACTTGGGACAGCTCAATGGATGCGAAAAAAGCTTGACTACGAAACGTGACGATCACGTTTTCCACAGAGACGGACATTCCGTCAATTGTTTTATCGACGAATCCATAAGATCCTCCCGAACTGTACGAAGGAACATGTACCTTCGATAGAGGGCGCAAATCTTCGGTTGTCTCAATGACAAGCTCCAAGTCGTATAAGCGCTGGGAAAATAAGGCATCCGAATCAAGATTTATGCGTCACTCATGCACGTTTCTGGATCCTACATTAAATCATTCATTTCAGCAAAATGAAGAACGAAATGAAATATTTGCTATACAATATTTTAACTAAATATCTCTATGCAGTAAATTGTAAATGACGGAAATCGGTTTTAAAATTTCGATACATTTCCGAAATGAAGATGTCCAGCTCAACTACGGTTATACGAATTTCAAGGTCTGGATCTCAAATTGAAGAAAACTGAAGTTTCAAGAAAGTTTTCATTCAAGAAGTAGTTTCTGATTTATTCTTGCCCTCCTGGTTCACGTTTTGCTCATGAAGCAAGGGTCAATACAGTACTCAAATCTTTACACAGTCTGCCAGTTTTGTAAGAAGTACATACAGTTTGTTTTTTCTCGGGAACGACAGCTGGCTTCATTTATCCTATATATATTTCTTTTGTCAGGATGCGGATTCACTGATATTTTAAAAGTCGAAATCAAATTCCTGAGATATTGCTTGAATGAAGGGGTACGAGCAGACCATGTGCAAAATCTTGAAAACTATAATTTTCATAGGAAGACACTCAAGGATCTCTCCGGTCGTCAATTTCGTTCGTAAGACGATCTATCACTGTAATTCATATACGTCGTCAGAGCTTACCAATTTTATGGGAACTGATTTCAGACTGGCCCATGGAATGCGTGCGGTAACTCGATTGCAAAATGCTCGTTTGATCAGCAGCCACGACGGTAACTCAAGTAATTCCGCTAGGATTTCTTCGTTCAGCTCCAAGTGATGTAATTCACCTTCTCCTCTGAAAGCACTGATGTTCAAGTGCTCCGGATTCAAATTTTTCGCAAACCTTCACAAATGAAGCTCTTGAGTTCAAGAAAAGCTCATGAGACAAGGCAGACTCACTTTGACAAATGCTTCAGAATTTGGTTCTTGATCAAAGTCGCCATGGTCACCCAATTTTAGAGCGGCTTGTGCAAGCCAAATCGTGTCACGATCTCCATAATCACCGACCAATTCGCAGTGCTTTGCAAAAGCGTACTGCGTAGTACACTTTACTAACAAATCTAAGAAGCATCTTCGACTGACGTACATTTATCTAGAATAAGGACACAAACAAAACTCTCCAGGAATAAGACAAATTTTCCTTTGGTTAGGGAAAATTTGAACACAGAATAAAACGACGGTGATGAAAATGTATTTAAGGAGAGTCACTAATATTGGAAACTTCGCTTCGTTTGAAGATCATCCAACAATTCCCGTAGCTCTTCGTCTTCAAACCGCCCTTCCAGACTGCTCAAAAAAAAAAAAAAAAGAATCGAATGATTCAAGAATACAAAATTAAACACGCTCAGGTACGTACCTGGGAATGAGCCCTCTCGCTTCTTCTGGAGTCTCGGGACAGAGGTTCGCTAAAGCTGCAACCTCAAACTTGTGCAACTTTTTCTGCATCAAAAGTCTGGAAAATGAAAATGAAATATCATATGCGTCAATGACGATTAACAGAAGGCTTTTGCTCACGCTCTAACGGCTGCAATCGTTTCTCGATTCTTGAATTTGGAAAATTTTTGGCAATAAGCGAATGTTTTCATGAAGACCTCTGACAATTCTTGTTCGTCTTCTGTGTTTTCATTTTGCTGCTTTCTATGCTCAAGAAGCATGTGAACTTCGGAACACAACAAAGTCTCGGCATTTTGGAACTCTGCAGAGAACAATGATTCATAAATCTACGTCAACCCACTCCCAGATAGTTTAAGATACCTTTGGGAAATTGCAATTCCGACGCGTCTTCTTCTACTTCTTCTGTGGTACCCTTGGGAAAATGCGCCGCACCTGCCATTGCAATAAAAAAATGCACACTTCCAACCAAAATTCTAGAAACGAAATGTCTGAAAAAAATCAAAAGCTGGACAGAGAACAAGAACGAAGTAATTATGTTAACGCAAACCATTATACCATTTTATCATCAAAAAATTATCAACCGTAACGAAAACTTTTGAACGACATTTCAAGAGAACAAAAATATTCCGTCTTCACACTAGGACTGGTCCTCGCGAAAAGCTAGTCACAAGTTTTAGTTGCCTCTACGAACTGAACATCTTCAGCCACATAGGTTGACGAGTTATTCGCAATAAACCTGGAAACAAGGAAACACGAATCAATGCATGCTCAACGAATCGAACAATTCACGAAAAATACCGCAAAAAAGTCTCCAAAGGTTTCCGGATTCCAGCGATTCCACTATTCCCAGGTGAGCAAATCTGCATGATAGACGGAAGGAAACCTGCGGATAAAAATTGTTCAAGTTTTCATTTTCCTGTGTCAAGTTATAGGTTTCTGAGGCGACCGTGAATGATTGTGCACAACACTTACATAACAATCGCAGGAGATGAACGATTCCGTAGTATTTACTCGCATTTCCTTCAGTTTCAACCTGAAACCGATTCGCAGAATGGAAAAAATATAAAAATATATAATACAGTATATATAATATATAATTGTTCGGAATAATCATCACATTCGAGAATAGAAAATTTGTAAATAATACTAACCAGAATCTCTTTCTCAGTCAATAAGGTTTCCGGAAGCAGGTCATTGAAGACAGCTTCTAACCCGCTTCCAAAGCTTCCTTCCACATTGGACCTGAAAATAGGAAAGAATTTTGGGTAGGTCAAATCCAGCAGGAGTTCTGGATTCAAAACAATATTCAAAACGAATCGAAACAAGTAATGTACAGTATTAAGAAAATCTTACGGCAACTCATCCTTCGAAGAACGCTGCAAAAAGCTCGTAATAATTTCTCCGACGCTTCGCTTTGCAGGAACCAACGGAACCTAAATCAACGCGGAAATTCGCATCTCGAATACTTGAACAGTCAACTTGTGTTCTCACCCAAGCATTTTCCTGATAAACTTTGCAATCGAACACAAAAACCTTCTGCAGTTCCTTCGGGACCTGGAACGGCAAACATCTAGACGGGAACATTCGTTCTAGCATCACGTCGTCAACCCGGCTGCCATCGAATGGATATGTCTTGGCAATACGCTTCAGATTTAGGAAAAAAGAGTGGGGGGAATATGCAAATGTTTGCAACGTAAATCATCAAACCAATTCATATCAGTACTTACTGAAGTTGACATTTTTGCCGGCTTCCCAGGCGACTTCACCGGTGCAGCAGGACGCTTCATTTCTTTCGTTTTTCCTTCCATTGTCGGAGTACCCTCGTCAGACACGTCCGATTTCACAGCTGAGCGTGTCCTACCACTTGCGGATCTCGGCGAACTGGTCTCACTCTCTAGTAACAGGAAAGTTCGTCAGAATATGCCGAACAGCGCAGACAGGGAAGAGAATGAGATGAAAAAGAGTCGGACAGGGAAAAACTACTTCCCCACGGGACTTCAAGAAACTTCCTTCACTAGATCCTACCTCACGTTGACACTTCCTCCCTCGAAGAGAACATCTAAAATCCACGATAATTGCAAGAGGACTCTTCAAACCAGAGACGAAAGCATACTTTTAAATTTATTCTTAGAATAATCTACAGTACTCAGAACAAACAATTTCAATGGTTCTCAGAAAAGTGATGCCTAATAAATCTCGAAGCTCTCACGACGAAGACAATCCAATATATACTGTATGAAAATTTTAGAAGGACTCTCCAACCAATGCATGAAATTATAATTTTTCAATTTATTTTAAGAATCATGAACAGCTTTCGGAACATATGAGGTAATTTCAATGACTCTCATAAGAATAATCAACGAAAGTCGGTCTAGAAATAGTCATGCGAAAAAGGATGAGAATATACTATTCGCCAAATATATGACCTGGCGCGGATAATTTAGAAAATTTCAGCATTGAAAAAAAATGTTCACATTTGATCAGTGAAAGACATTCCAATATCAAAACCCAACGAGCGATTGGATAGCAATTGAACAAAATAAAAGAGCAGAAAGATAAGACGATCCCCTCATCATACACAAATTCCATCACTTACACAAAGTAAACGAACACGAACTGAACTCAGTGCCTCCAACAAACAATACGATGAATAAATAACTGTTCTGATACTCGAACAGATCCCCTGATCAACACGTGACCGGATCGACAAATAAGTCGGGCCTCGTATTTTAGTGGAAAACGGGTTGACACCCTCTTCTTGTCTCTCACCAGGTTTTCCCGATGCGTCACTCGTCATGGAGCTGCGAGTGGATCGACGGGCTTTCTTCGCGACGGGAGTCCCCAGCGTATCTGGTGAATTCTCCGCATGCGGAGCAGTAATGGCCGAGTGAGGTCTTTTCTGCCCAGGGACTGCTGAGTAATCAGAAGTGGATGTTTGCATGATGGGCGTGCTCGGCGTCGGTGTCGATGTACGTGAACTGCTGCGACTGTGATTGCTGGCATGATCCATGGCGACAGCGACTCCAGAAGCTTTCGCGCTCTTCTTTTTTGCTTTGCTGAAACATACGTTGAAAATAATTCCCATCACCTGATTCACAATACAGAAAAAATTAAAGAAAAAATACCGTAACAAATAGAAGCGCGGTTCGGAGCACGCGCATAGGAATTTTGGGAAGAGAACAAATAGTGCACACGCCAATTGTTCGTTAGAAAATAATTTGCACGTGAAATATGCGATGATGTACGCGCAAGTCTATCGAAGAGAAAAGTTTGCACTTCAAGCAGAAAATTAGATAAGATAGGTATGATTCACTAACCTGGTTCCTGTACCTCTGTCCTTGGCGAGTAATTTGAGATTTTCGGGAGTGCTTTTTCGCAATCGTTCTAAAGGTACCCATTCGTCCCATCTGAACATAATTCCTGCCGTTATTTCGTGACCATTGCAACTAAGAAAAATTTGTATTAAAAAAAAAGAAAGTTGAATCCTCACTTTCGATTCCAGCCATCATAATGAATCTGGAACTCCATCCTACCCTCAGGATGGATTCCTATAATTTTTGCTCGATAAAGTTGATTTCCATGATAGCATAAAATTTTTTCTCCTGTTGAATATACGAAATAATTAAGCAACTCAAGATTCAGCGAAAACTTTAATCGAACTTGCCTTCTTCGAACTTCTCCTTTGCCTGGCCTTTGACCGAAGCTGGTGCCATAGTACGAACTTCAACAGATACACTTTACCTATATTTGCTAGAAGCAAAATCTCGATGTAATAGAAAACATAAGAGGAAAAGAGGACGAAATAAACTCGCAAAAACATAAATCTTAACTCGTGTACTCAAGGATTTCTTCGACTTCGAAACGACCAAGGTAAATCACCAAGGTTTAACAAACCAAACTTCTGCTTGAATCGAAGATAAATCTTATGATTGAATCGGAGGTGTAATAAAACCACTCTAAATACCTCCAAGGGAACACGTATCAGTTTCAAGAACTTGGATGAATAGGATTATCACGCGATGGCCGACGTCCCATCCAAAATTCTTCCCTTCAATCACGGTTGAACCGAATATATCGCATAAATGATTCACAGGGAACTCATAAAATGGCACTCGTCTATCACAATCTCATTCAAATCCTACGTTTGTTTCAATATGTTCCACGTGAACCGCGTCCTTTCAAATGTCTAGTCTTCATCAAAGGCAATATTCCATCTAAACAGCGGCTCCCTCTTCCTTGATCTGGCACTCAATTTTAAGCAAAGGGAGTCAACGAATTTTACAAGGTCTTCATCAGATTACAAAGCCAAATACGACCTTGAAATGTCAAGGATGCGTCATTCATATAACGCAGATTCACAGGCCAGTCAAACACTAATGGCAGAGAAAAACTCGCAGATGAACACCTCAGAAAATAAAGTTCCTCCAGTTGGCAGAGATGATCAGCAGAGAATCCACCACGAATCGTAAAAACATGATTTATCTATAACTTGAGCCTCCTCGAAATGAGTAGTAGTCCATGACACTTAAAAAAAAAAAAAAAACCGAAGATCACCATCAGAAAACCATGTGGGTCATAAGGAACCTCGCACGAAAACAATGATAAAGTCTTGAAGGCAAGGAAATTTAATTGAAAGCCAGTGTTCTGGCTATGAAGAATTTAGAGTCTCGGGTGTAATTTTACTACCTAAAAGTTAAGCCGGAAACCTGAGTGAGAGACGATTGACATGAATGAAGTACACACGAATCTAACAAATATATCCACATTAAAAATTTCGGATGTAAAACTTGAGCGTATTATTTTCGAACGTTAAATTTTCAAAACATTCTTAGATGGTGATGCTCTCTGCCTTGATTATGAATACTTTTCTACAGATTAAAATTTCGATTATTATCCATCACGTATTGATTACCGAATAAAATCTCCGAAAGGCACGAGATCTATACGTAATTATTCACATAGACCGAAGTACAGAATGAATCTTACTCGTAAACAAGTTTTCGGCGATTTATTGATCATCTACGAGTTTTTCCTTTTTGACCTTCCTCCTGACTTCTTCCACATAGATAACCTAACAAAACCATCGATTAACTGATATTGCAATCAATTTCACCATCCTTGGGGAAGCAATCAAGCGTTGTCGCGACGGCTCTGATCAGATAACTCATGGTTCCAAAGCAACCAGATGGAGCAGAGTCGTAGAAGTGGGTGCATATATACGCAGCTCCATTGCACGGCTGCGTATGCAATCCCGGACCCGGACCGGAGGCACAACACAATGTGGCGTCCCCGTCAAGTCTCCTCTGGTCTTCAAGGAAAATCTGATTCGCGGCATGAACGAGTTGTTCTACATTCAGAATACCTCCCAAGTGTTGGACGGCATGGTGCTCAACCAAAAGGGTGAGCACCATCATGGCTTCTACCACTAACTGGCGGTATTCCGGCTGTGGCACCGTATTCAGCACAGTTTCAACGTGAAGTGCAAATTTCAGTTCACCAGCCGTCATCTCCTGCGTTAGGCTCTGGGGTAAAACCTTGCCTTCGATCGCGAGGCCTTGACAACGAACGAGCAATTTGTAAACTTGGGAATAAAACCCTTTTGGAACTCTGTTCAACGCTCCATCGAGACGACGTCGTCTGAGCCACTGTCCTTGTTTTTCGCCGAGCAATTCCAGGGAATCTGCAGAATGGAGAACTTCAGGGCTTTCTTGTCCACTCTCGCAAGTGCTCGTGCCTCGGTTTAAGGCCAGCAAAGGTCCAAAATGACTTCTCTGCGAGGTCCAAAGGTGAAAAATGTCAACCTTTATCAATGGTAGCCGAGAACAAGTGCAACTAACCTTGCTAACTTTGCTAGATTTCATGCTGATGACCGATAATTGTCCGCTTTTTGCTGTTGATAAAATTAGCATTTCAGAATTGATAAACTCGAGCGAAAATCTAAAACCACAAACCGCTTCCAAGACCAAATTCTTTTCCACTCATGATGTGATGCAGCAAATTTTTCATCTCAAAGGGCGACAGATTCAGAAGTTTGTCACTGGCTTCGTCAGCACTGCATTTCAACACCCTTCCAAGTTCTGAAGCCATGACCTGAAGTCACGAAAGTTCGCGAAAATATTCAACCGATCGGCGAATTTTTGTCTCACCTGAATTATTAAGCCCACTCTCATCCTCAAAACTTCGGAGAACAGGTTCGGCTCAGTACGGATGAACATCGCCAGATAAACCAACAATTCCTTCAATGAAGAAACACGATCGCCAAAAAACCATTAGAAAAACGTGACTGATCTCGAAAGTAATTTTTTCTTTCTTCGTGTGACAGAAGTGACGACAGAAAATTTACCATAAGGTTATCAGCACATCTCTGACACGGTGAAAAACATTACACACCTGTGTCAGCATTGATGAGCTTTCGTCGTCACCATACGCATTCTGAATTAGCTTCGTTAGTTCATCGGAAGGCAGAGGAGCGGTAATGGTTTTCTCGTTCATCGGAGGCATTCCGACGGTAACCTGTTTCTGCCTCACAAGTAAATCAGTCACAGCTTTCGCCAAGTCCTCAACGCGTTTTCCCAACATTCCCGAAGAATGTCTGACCAAAGCCCATTGTTTTTCACGACACGCCTTTTCGTAAAGCAACTTCAGAAGATCCTTGACCGTTATAGGTAAACCATGAGAGTCATTGCCTGAAAACACACACTTAGTTATTACTCAGACAGATAGATAGATAAAAAGCTTCAATCAGAGTAATCTTCATCTAATGTCAATATGGTATCTCACCAACAAAATAATTTTCGAATTTGATGACATAAGCAATTTACAAGGAACTATCATACCTGTCACATAACTCAATCCCACTGTGACCACCAGATAATGCAGAATGTCGCCTTGCTCTTCAAGACTTTCAGCATCCTTCAGCATGCTCAAGAGTTCCTCGGTTTCCGTATTTTCGTAAACGGCATCAGATTGCGTACTACAGAAATTTGCAGAAGATTAATAGATCTTATGAACGAAAATATTACGGGCTAAAGGGGGGGGGGGGACTTCAAAGCAAACGCAATGGACTACTGAAAACGCATTGCAGACACTGCTAGGCGGGCTCATGATTAGCCAAAAACTTCGATAACACATCGCATCAGTGAAAGTTGAAAGATACAAGGTATGACTCCAATAATCACATCGATCAGAGTTTATGGCACTGGTGAGCCAAGCAGGGTTTCACGCACTAGTTCTAGAAAAAGGTTCACTCGTCAACATTCCGTTGACATACCGGGCGATGTAGTCCGGTTGAATATAAACGGTGTTCTCGCGTTTCATATAGCTGAAACGGAACCGTTCAAACAGGGGTTCGTCAGACTCGAAACATGTATACAGCCCCATAACATAGTTTTAAAGAATTGCTCCGTAAAATGATCAACTTAAATCACTTTATTTTCAACTGCATAGTAGATACAGTATATTGCATTGATAAAGGTTTAGAATGAATAAAACCGTCAGTGAATGCTGAACATACTACAGTTCTAAAAGCACCAGAGAATTAGCAGAAAAAAAAGACACGCACACTTGCGAAGTACAAGAAAAGTCAACCCAAGTGTCGCACAGGGCATCATGGGTTTCACAATAATTATTCGAAATTTCACATAACTTCATGCAGCTAAAAAGTTTTGGCTGACATTTGTGTGCCTGCGAAGACTTCCGCCCATTAACGCGGTGCATTACTTTATTCTTGCGAAAATTTGACAACCGTCCCTTCTAAGCCATACGAACTCAAGAGCCAACCATGAAAAATTAACACCACTTTCCCAACATCCCAGACACGAAGTTTTAAGCATAACCTAAATAAGCGTACTCTATAGTGACGAGAATTTCGGACGGATTGAAAAAGGAGAAGATTTCTCCATTGAAACGCAGGAACATGAATATGCACACACAGAGAAAAATAATTTCATTTCGAATCATGGAATTTCGACAATGAAAAGGCAGAATGATCAAGGTGCGATGATGTGTAAGTCAATGAACTCATTTTCCACGTAAAGCATTACTCGCGATGTTCCAACGAACTTCATTCAACATGGATATTCAAAGATCGATTACCACGAATTACCGTCGTCATTGCCAATTAATGTTTGAATCAGATCAAACGTCAGATTCTTGAAAAAATGGATAATTAAAATCTCGTACTTACCGATGCCGGGCAGTGCTCCATTCGTCACGTTCGTCTTCATGTCCATCTTCCTCTCCTGACTGCGACTCTTGTCTGGAGAAAGTCCCAGTTTCAGCAGCGAAGCGCTCCAGTCTTTCCCGGTCCTCTGGAGAAAGCCATAAACCCCCGAAATATCCCCGTGCCTGGTTAAATCCCTCGGCGAAGCGAAAAGCGTTATCAACTCCCGTAGCTACCGACAGATTTTGAGACCTATATCCCAACATGCGATCGTTTTCACCCCCTCCTTGATCGAGTCTAATAGCTGGAATGGGCCAAGCGAACCCATGAGTTTCGTCGGGGAGTGAATTCGACCGCGTGGCGGGACCACTACTACCAAAAAGGCCTATTAAACAGCAAAATTCAAGCAATAAACCCAAACCAGCGGGGAAGAAAAAAACGAAATCAACAGGTGAATGGACTGAGCCGAAGTTCAGGAATGCGATGATGTATAGCTACACTGCACGAATACTACTAAAAATACGAATAAAGTCGCAATATGTCCAAGTATGTTGTCGTGGACAGTATTGCTGACGACGGTAAGAATCTGGTACGTAATCGTTATTTTTACGTAACATGAAAGATCACGAACGTCAGGAAAATCGATTTGTAAATTCTAAATACTGCATCGAATGTATAAAAAGTACGTCTCTGGATAAAATCAATGATCTTCAAATGCAAAGTCGCCATCTTTTTTAACTCATTCATGCATACATTTTGATCAGAACCGCAGAAACGTGATGCCAACTTGCTGTTTTGGCATGAAAATATTTCTGAAGTGAAATATACCTCACTACAATTTTGATTATTTGGGCTTCACAATAATCTTGACCGTAGCTAAACTCTTAACTCAATCCTAGGAAACAACACGGTCAGCGTTTTCAGCTTCAACTTCCTCTGATTGCGTTAACCGTATGAGACCAAACAATTCTCATACATACAAAATCTCTGTACCGAGAGTCAATCTGTACTTGCCGGATACACGGTATCTGGCTGGAACATTCTAGATTAAGATTTCTGGGATAGTCACTTGAAAGTGAGATTATTCTTTATTTATTCCCATCAGTAGAATGAAATTTTCCACTAGAACAATAATGTATTCGATTATCTGTGAACGGGCTTTTAATGATCTGCACAAATAGTCTGAGTTCAGCACATTGGGTGTCTTCGAATTTTACTGCATTGCAATGAGTGTGAAGTGTTGTTTTCCACCTAAACGTGGAGAGCAGACATGCCCAAGTCACGAGGAATTCACCTGATTCAATTTCGTGCTCATCTGAGATGATCTCAATTCTGGGAACTTGACAATCAAAATAAATTAATTAAGGCATGATTTTAGGAACTAAACAAGAACAATTCAATCTTTACCCTGATCCACGTCTTTAGCGATACTGCGGGTGCGTCGCATGGAGCCTCTCACAGACATCTTTCTCATAATTCTCTTTTGACATCCACCGGCGGCCTTGATTTTACCACGAGGACTGACATCTGGACGTCCATAATCAACTCCAGGACGGAAACTTCTCCTCAGAGTTCCTTCCAGATAGTCTTGAACGCCAAGAATCAAGTCTTGAAAATACATTTTATCGGATGAATATTCATCACTTTTTCAGAAGATAAAGAAAAAGAATACCATCTGGTCTGCCGTCTTCAAGATTTCCCAGAAAACTTAAGTCTGTCAACGCCGACGTGCTTAGAAAATCCTCCAAATTCCCAAGAGAAACTCTGCACGCACAATAATGAAAAAATTATCCGATTCTACAAATAACACAATGTACTGTACCTTGTTCCGTTAATGTAGCCACTCTTTAATTTCTTCAAGGTTGCGATCATAGCAGGAGGAACCTTTCCATCATCTGCAAATGGAGCACAAGCATTTACAAATATTGCGGAGAACTGCTTCATTAGAAGGAAACACACCAAGTTGGGAGTTTTTCAAAGTCATGACGACCAAAGGCCGACCAAGTTGATGTTGCCACGCGGATTGCAGAAAGTTGATCTCGTTCTTGAGAATGTCCAATAGCAGGTCAAAATCGGACGCAATGTAAAATCGTCGTTCATCCATGAACTAGAGAGAGAGAGTTTGGGTGAAAAAATCACAACAAAAATCATGAACAAACTTACCTGCGGCATAAATGCAAAATTCTTTCCCTGTAGTGAGTACAGCTTACTTGTGCTGAGAATGCCAACATCTTTTGATTTACGCCCTGAGAGTCCCAACTTTTTGTTATACCCTACAAGGAAACAATAAGAAATGACCATAAGCAGGAATGCCTTGTGAACAAGCCGTCGTACCTAAATACGTGTACAAGTGAGATAGCACACGCGCTGGCTGAATTTCAATAGGTTGTACGTCTGCAACGGTTTGAACCTGAATGTCCATGGCTTTCAGCTTGTCTTGAATGGACTGTTCTTCAGCCAATATCACGACTTGAACCACAACGTCCGGCTTTTTTTCAGATCCAAGACGTCGGTTGAGCGGATCTAATTCTCCAATGGCAACGAAGCCCTGTGAACGAGAATCTTTCGGAAATCGACGCTCAACGGAAATTATTTCGAGGCTTACATCTTTCAGCAAACACGCCACTATGTACAATGACTGCGCCCACATGTAGGGGAGACGACCCACAGGCACGCGATTTTGACTGTGAGGGAGACTCTTTTCAGCCTCCGTTTTGTCCAGAGGCACCATGAACATTTCAGGAACGAGTTTGACTCCATCCTCAGATTTGAGCAATAGCTGAAATTAAAATAAAGGAATAAAACCCAAGTCACATGGCATTTCATCTTCAATCGAACCAACCTCGTCTAACTTTTCGAAAGCTTTTTGATTCTCAGCGGCACGACCGAAAAATAGAGCATTAATTGCCATGTAACAATAGAAGAGAGGCCACTCATTTTCAATGTTATCAAAAATCCTCAGCTCCCAAGGCTCATAGTACAGTCGATTTGGATCCTGTGGACAGACGAAGGAAAACTAATGAATACAACATCTCAACACTTGAAGGCTTCAATAACTCAAACTTCACTAATTCGAATACTTCAGCTAAGTTGGCTTAGTATGTCCCTTTTTTTTCTAGTCCCTATCTGAATTCCCTTATAATAAATGCCCTGAAAACCGCTAAGTCAAAGACTTCCCCTCAAACCTCCAGAACTCGAATTTCCTGGAGGCCTTGGGGTTCTTTCATTGACACAGGGAAGATAAAAGCAATGGAAGTATAACTGCATGTGTTTTTTAAGGGGGCGAAAGATTGTTGGGCAAATGAACCCTTGCCTCCAAGTTCAGCATTCAGTTAACTTGTTCAAAAATCAATTCAAGGCCCAGAGTGACTGAATCACCAATTCTTTCTTATCCTCAACAAAAATGCACGTTTCCCTCACTTGAATTTGTTCGTAGGACCTTCGAAGTTTGACTTGAACAGGTAAAACTGTACTGAAAATTCAAAAGCGAGATAAGAGGGAAATAACTGAAGTGAATCTTTCACTAATTCACGAAGTTTGCTAGTTCAAGTAGGAATCTCTCTTTTCCACGCTAAGGTCTTCCAGAAAGGCAAAAAATAATTCAGGTTGCACAGTCTCAGAGATCTGGCCACGGCCCAAAATCGCTGACGATGAATGAATCAACTCACGTACCTCCCGCGCGTTCTTATGACCATCACGTAGGAATCGCTTGCATCCATATCGGCCGCCCAGTTTCTCCTCGATTGTACGCTCAGTGAAGAGGATCAATTCAGGATCGTCCACGGCAAACGCAGGAAAGCCTATCACAGATAGCAGTCCCGAATCGACCTCCTTCGAGTTCGATTCCCTCGGGAGCATTGACTACATTTAAACACGAATGCAGTCAGACACGGATAGTGGACGCCGTTAATTCGTGAAAAAACCTGTAGCACGGCTTGACACTTCTGAGCTTCATCTGACAAGACGTGGATTACAGATGCGGGCCCTCCTCGCGATCCGAACAAATCGAGCTCACTAAGTGCTTCCAGGGCTGCTTTCGCCATTCCAATAGAAGACGCATTCAGCTCAGGCAATCCATGGTTCGTTTTGTCACCCCTCTCCCAAATGCCATAATCCTTATGAAGAAAAAAAAACGCACCTCATACGAAAATTCAACAATTTTGCAAAAACGGAGAGTGAGTTTCCTCCTACGACTTGTCAAGAGCAACATGAACAGCAAAGAAATTGAGTTACATCGTGAGACAGCGCATTGCCAGAGATATGATCGTGAAAAAGCCTCGGCAAAATTATCAGTTTAAAGCTCCTCCCAAAATGAGCCCCAATCAAGCTCTTTACATGAGGTGATGAAAGATTAATTCTACACTACACATCCCCTTCGAGGAAAAAAAATCGTTTATTGTGAAGTTCAGAACAGTGCACTGCAATCCATCAATTCGTGCAATATTTACCAGAACGCCAAAAATTTTCGGTTCAATTTTGACACTGCGAAATTTTTTAAAGGTGACAAGCTGACTTCATACAGAAAAAGTTCCGACTGAAGTCCTCAAGATCGATAGTTCTCAAGACTTCTGCTGTTCAAAAGGCATCAAAACCTAATGATTATCCCGCAAACGCATACATACGTAACTGTTCAAAATATCCTGAAATGGCAAAAGCGACGAAGACATATTCTAAATTTTTTTCATCTGTCCGGGGAAATTCCGGTACAGAATAACCCATGTCTCGCGAAAAAGTCCAGAAAACTTGGATGAAACAAAAAAACGGGCTCTCACAGGCTGACAATACGCAGACTCAATATAAAAAACCAAGTTTTGGATGAAGGCCACTTCGTCCAAATTGAACACGATTTGAAGTCCTGAAACACACAAGAAGTATGTGAGGGCAACTCCAACTACTCGGAGTTCAAGTCCTTACCAGATGCTGTCATTTGTGCAAGGGTGAGCAAAAAAAGGGACGTAGCATCGAGTTGAAGATGGCCCCACTCTGCATCGCCAACAACAGACAGGCCAGTTTTCTGAGAGTATTTAGCATGAAGAGAATCCAGTGGCTTCTTTGATAGCTTGTACTTCTCCACCTTGTCTTTTTGCAGCATCATTGATCGCAATAAACCCCTCATCAGCTTTACACATGACTAAAGTAATGCGTCATTCATCAATTCCCAAGAATTAAACGTGAAAATCGTCGAACTCATTTTAGTCAGACGAACTCCGGACCTGTTCAAGTTCGAAAGTCTTCGCCCGATCCTCATCCAGGTCGGCATTTTTCCTGTAAGCTAACGCCAAAGCCCACACAGCTAAAATGGAGTAGACATTGTCCCTAACCCAGGCATGTTGGTTGGCAGCCCCGGGATTCGATGGCAGAAGACCAGTTACGGGATCTTGATGAGCAAGGATAGTGCGATATACAATCCGCTGATAGTAATCCAATCGAACCCCGGAATTACTCCTGGTTCTCAGCTTCAAACTAGTTGATCGACTGACTGGCTGCACAGTCGCCGAACCGAAGACGGCTGCATTTGTCTCGATGATGGATTGTCTTCGCGCGGACGTCGCGGAAGCCATCGCGAACATTCTCGTTTGTCAAGCTAGAACCAACTACGGTACACACATCTAAATAGACGATAAATTTGTTCCAGTTGATTCATATGTATGTCAAATGAAGCCGCACTAGCACCACAATCAACACACAAGAAACGAACTGCAACAATCAACTTAAATGAAGCAGCGAGACGGAACTATAATTTGAACACAAGCCAAAAAAAATTAGCCAGCAGCCTTCTTGAACCCAGGAATTTTTGATAACCATCCGGATGCCCTGAAAAAACAACATTGATTATCATATAATTCTGGATCACCGATTGACAGCTTACCCCGACGTAGATTCCTCCCGAGTTTCTAAATCGCTTCTCTTCCTATCTTTCAGCACCTCGATCAGTTCTTGCCGAAAAATGTTCTTCAAGGGGAATTTCGGGGCGTGTTCCTCCGAATACTGAAGCTTTTCACAAGCTTCCCTCAAACTGAGACCATACCATTCTGCATGCTCGGCCTGGAGTTGGTTCAAGATTGAGAGGGGTACAGCAGACAAAATTACACTGGACATACTGGAATTTTCAAGTGATCGTATTTTTGGCGGATTTTGGTCGTCCGAACATCCGGTTGATCCGATGTCGAGGCCAGCTCTTGATACAAAAACCGCTTCAACTTCAACGCCAGCAAGGACTGCAGATCCGCTGCAGACGTCTGAATTATAGGAATGAGATGCAGTACAGTACTGTAATTGAATTGTATTTTTAATACTGTATGATGTTCGAACCTTCAAAAGATAGAAGTCCAATCCTTTGTGAGCGTCGATGTTGTGCAAAACTCGCTCTGTCACGACGGTAGAGAGGTATTTATCCAAAATTTCACTATAAATCACACTACGCTTCAGAAAAGGAGTCCAAAACATAGGAACTTTGGCGTGATAATGTTTCCGCTTCTCGAAACCGTACAACACACCCTCACCGCCCCATAATGCCGAATGTGATTCGGGTGGGTAGATAGCTGGAATCTCATGGTTCTCGAATCGCTTACTGGAAAATAATGATGATATGAGACGAAAGAAAAGACGCATGACAATATTTTCGCACATTTCACCCGTTTCGTTGTCACGAGCGTATTCTTGCTCTTTCGGGATCCAATGAACTGGAGTTCTCACGCCATATTGCCATTCTTCGTAAAATTCCTTGTAACATTCCGGTAAACGCGCCAAGAGACCCACATTCCACTTCAACCGAGGATTTCGATAATGTACAAAATAGCTGGGAAACCGCGGCATTTTCACGGATTCCTAGAAAGAAAACAAACCATGAAATACACCGGACACAAAATTACCTTATCCTTTTACACAAGACAATGCAAAAAGCCGGGAACTACCGCCCGTTCAACCAAACCCGCCCACTCGTATCATTGCATCATACAGATTAATGAACGGCGAATTTGTTGAACGATCTGGATACCTGAAGGTTTCACTCAGGTGA
The DNA here is from genome assembly GCA_905338405.1 of Notodromas monacha. NCBI lineage: Eukaryota > Metazoa > Arthropoda > Ostracoda > Podocopida > Cyprididae > Notodromas > Notodromas monacha. The sequence goes on along the minus strand of CAJPEX010000142.1, from coordinate 48,476 downwards.
GAGTTCGGCACACCGAACTTTCACAGGTGATCTCAATCATGCAGTTTTTCCGAGAACGCGCGTTATCGCTCTGGGTTTAATGAATAACGGATGCATATGTTTGGATCACACTGAAATAACCGTACGTGAGGTTGGTCAGCTATTCGTGAGAACACGAAATTTTCAGGAAACCACGATCCTCAAAAAAAGGCGAAACTCTCCCGTGGACCACAAGCATTTGTTCAAACTGAAATACCCGGATCGTCGTAAAGAACCCGACCCAATGAATCGCGCGCAGGCAGGAGGTACTGCCTCACGGGCACTTGTACAGGAGAAGGTGACCTACCCCTGAAATCTACGCGCGCCACCATGATACTTGACGCTATTGACATCTACAAACTTTCAAATGAACGATTCTTCATACGACACCTACACTACATGAATCAAAGCGCCTCTCACCCACTCAACCTCAAAATCCAGCCACACTGCACGTGCGCCTTGAAGCCCTGAGGATGAAGGGCATACCAAAAATCACCACTGGACCCATGAGGACTTCCTGATGGAAAGCCCCCAAGGATCCTATACTTTCCTTGGATGACAACCCCTCCCCCTACAAATGCTGAAAAACATTTGCAATAAAATCAAGGGAAATATTATTGCAATGATAATTTGGATGCTTATCCCCTAATATTAGTTCAAATATATTTCTAGTTGAAAAGATGGGAAGCGTAGAGAACTTCATGGTACTTCTAATGCAATTTAAAAATTGCATTTTAGTGCATAATTAACTATTTGGCAAATTTTAAAAGATGAAAAATTGGGAAGAAAAATGGAAACAAGAATTCAAAATTTTCAGTTTTGCTCATTCTAAGTTTGTCGCGTTTGATGCAACTTGAAAACTATTTGCAGGGTGTCATGCACACTGACATTTCACACATTCAATCTTTTTTCCATTGAAAAATGTTTGAAGTTGAAACAGCTAAAATTCAAAAGGTAAAGACATTTTTGGTTGATTTTAGTAAAATTTTCAAAAATGTTTTTACATTTTTGGTGATTTTTGCATGTTAAAAAACAGAAAATTTAGAAAACACCTTTTTGCATGCACCGGTGAATTTGAAAATTGGTTCAAAATGGACTTTTTTATGAATTCCTGCTGACAATGGAATAGTGAAGGCAGACAATGTTGGGAATATTGAAAAATTTTCATGTTCGCTATGAACCTCGAGGCATTTTATGCCTTTATGAGGTTTTGGATAATCACCTGATGTACAGCATCCGCCAACAATAAACTTCAAGCATTTTTCCTTTATTGAAATCAACGAGACTCTTCGATCAATAATGCTCCATTCAAGCTGGAACATTATTCATTTTGCTCCTTATATTATTTTTAAAATGACTGAAGAATTTCATTTGCAAGCGCATAACAGCACCAGTTCAACATTTGCATTTTTACGCCTTTGTAAGAATTTGCTTCAAAATTTATGTTCCTAGCAGAGTTGCTGTCTGTTTTTGAGGAGAAATACATTCCTCCATGTGATACGGAAAAATCTTAAAATAAAGTCGAAAAGTACAGTAGATCGCTTCGACTTCGCTTTCAAGGAAATCTATCGCAAAAAATAAAATAAAATCTGCGAGGATAAGGCATATGTGATCTCATATAAGAGTGCAATTTAAGTACGCATTCCTTAGCTGATTCAAAGTCCTAGTATATACTGGATACTTTTTCAAATACTTTTTTTTTGGATACTTTTTTTTCTGTTAAGAAATTTTATTATTTCCATCATTGCGATGTCTCCTATATAAATACTGTAATATGTTATAATCTTCAATTTATAAGCCACAGCATCTCCTTAATAATCTTCAGTCGGATCATGTCAATAATGGACAATTATCCGACTGATGAAGAATAATGAGGGGTGCATATACAATGCATATAAAATGGTCACATTTCCTAGCATGCGAAATTTCGTATTACTGTACGTATATACCGCTAGGCGGTACCAGCAATCACGTACGTGCCAAGCGTACCAAATTGGCTCTATGATGGTTGGATAGCCCAAATTAACAAATTGAAATGATTTGTTGTTCTTCCCATAATCTTTTTAAAATTTTAGATAATGGTTGAAAAAAAAACAATTTACCTGGCCTGAAAAAGTGTCTATAGTATCTGACATGGGTAGAGGATTCTGATGATCGACTATATAACTGGAACATTTTCACACTATTATCATTATGCAGTAAATTGAAAAACTCTTTTTACATCCGAAAAAAATTCCAAAACCTCAGAACATCACGGGCTATTTATGTCATGGTTTTTTTGTTTGTATTTTTTACAATCTCACGTACATTACTCTAAAAACATCAAAGCTGGCGCGTCCGACAACCCTCGGATATACTTTACCCTCAGTTTCCATTCGCGCTCAGTTGGGCAGCGCTCAGTTTTCCCTCTGAATGTACGTACTGCATTCGCGCTTATTCGCAGGGTTGGCTTTTAGTTGGGCAGTCAGGACTGCACAAAGATCTCGTCTCTGTTGAACGGACCACACCGCTTACTCCCATATACAGTACATCAATAGCACCCCCGCGTATCTTCCCTGGGACCAAGAATGAATAAGAGTCGAAAGATCGATCCGGCGACCTAATTGCCCACGCGACAACGCGCAGGTGTTGCAACCACGCGCGCGGGTCCCATCTCGTCCTCCCTCTGATGATGGGGCCGCCAACTCCTTCCTTTCCTCCACACCATCACCACCACCACCACAGACACCCAGCATCCCACCCGCTGCTTCTGCTGTACGGAGGGCGACTCAATTGTCTGCCTCTGTGGGGGTCATCCGACCTGAAAGTGGATTAGGCACGCGATCAACCCCCCGGCGGCGACACGCGCGCAGCAACACCGCAGTCAGTACTTGTGCTTGATTGATTTCCGCGCCGAGAAGCCGGAGTTTTTCGGGATCACGACCCGCATGTGCTGGAACAGTCATGATAACTGCCTTATGATGGGTCGTCTTAATCAACTTCATTCCTTGTGTTATTTTATTGCTTCAGGTCAGGACGTCGCACCCCTTTGTGACACTTGCTTTTGCTGATGATGGCATAATAATCATACTTTGACGACGCCTCAATTTGTCTTTCAGTATGTGCAGTACAAATGGTTAGCACCAGAATTTATCGTCACCCTCCGCATGCACATCACCATATGGTTTCAGTAACAATAAAACCGCAGATTGACTTTGAGTTTTTTCATTTTCAGCGTAGAACAAATGACATATATATAGTAAAATCTTTTTACAACAAACTCCCAAGGACGTGGTCAAAAATTGTTTACAACAAAAAATTTGTTGGATTGAGATTCATGATTTATAGTACATTTTAGACTGATATTTTGTAGGAAAGGGGCAATAAATACGTGCAAGTGCTTCCAAAAGAAATAAGTCAATAATAATGTCATAAATAATGAATATTCCTGATGAAATGAAAAGGAAACTTGAAATAAATTGGACTTTGCTTCCTATACTGAACCTGCCATTCTATACTAAAAAAAGTGACATTTGTTTCAAAATATACAGCGAACATAAGTACAGGACAAGTAAGAGGAATGCTTCATTACTGAATAAACTTTTTCATTCATGCATGTTCTTGCAGATAGAGGAAAATTCTTTCAAACAAATTTGATATTGGGAAGAAAGGCATATATAATCTAGAATGGAGCTACTGAATTTCTAAGATATACATCATGTTTAGTATTTTTTGAACAGGAAGATTTCTTTGCATAAATGTTTCCTTTTTGATGAAGTTGGAAGGCTGCACCTTTTAGTTTTTTTCATGCATGTCAAACAAACCCTATTGCCTTTACACAGCATGATGGACAACATTTTGTTATAATGAGATTTCAGCCTAAATTAAGTTTGTTGTAATGAGATTTTCATAACATTAAGCCTATTGAAAACTGCTGGGACCAATAAAAAAATTCGTAATAATGAAAAATTCGTTTAGATTCGTTGTAACGGAATTCTACAGCCTCTGGGAATTGAGATAAAAATGGAATAACGCGGGGGTCAACGAATTGACGGGGATAATTTGCGGGAGGTGAATGCCACCCTTGCTCCTCTCAAAATAATTATCCCGTCTCGCCAATTAATTAAAACCGTGCTCGATCGACCGCTTTCATATACACAGAAAGGTGTGAGGAGACGAAAAATGAATTCCATTTATTTGTGCATACAGATGACATTAGCCAATTAGGGTGCATGTACGAGGGTTCTAACAAAAGTTCTCGGAGTCGACCACAAGCCTTCACTGGAGGTGGCCGTGAATTTTTTAATTGAATTCCTCATTCTTTTCTGGCCTGGAAACATTTTTTTTCATCCCTGGACAAAAATGGAAATGCGAAAAAAAAATTGCAAAAAGATTTTTTCAAGCAGTGTGGGGAGGAGCGTTGTCATGATGCAAAAAAGAATGCCTGCTGAGTTCCTTCTAAGGATTGATTCCAAAACTTTAAAACTTCCCCACATTAAAAATTTGAAGACTTACCATTTTTGAAAATTTCAAGGATAATTTCAACTTTTGTGAATTTCACTCTGGCAGTTTTCTGCTCTTCACTCAAAAGATGCAGCACCCATCTTGCAGATTTTTTTTTGTGTAGCACAGCTTCTCCTTCAAAACCCTCGAAATGGACGGAAAATTTTCTGCATGAAAATTGAGAAAACCACTTGGCCACAGTCAGGAAGGATGGGGCATCACTGCCTAAGCCTTTTGTAATTTTTTCGAATCACTCAGTGGCTTTCAAACCACAGCATAAGTCGTAAAGCATGAATGTGCGCAACTACTCTTTTGTCATGGTTGCAGGGCACATCAATGGATACCACTCATTCGAATTTTTTTCGAGTTTCCATTTTTGTCTGGCCATGAAAAAAATGTTCCTATAGGCCAGAAAAGGAAGAGGAATCCAATTTAAAAAATTCATGTCTGCCTCCGGCGAAGACTTATGGCCGACTCCTAGAACTTTTGTCAGAACCCTAGTAGACCGTATGGATGAAGGATGCTATACAGGTGTAATCGGGCCTTCCTGCATGTCGAACTCACACCGGGCCAGGGATAAAATCGAAACTCATCACTGACCCCAGTATATAACCATGAGTGCATGAGGGAAAGAAGGCATCTGAACAGTTGCGGACTCAGTTGCAACTTGTGCCTGCCTACATTCTGACTAACTGAAACTGTGCTCGCAGTCGCAAATTCAAGCATTTTTTTTTTTACAAAAAAACTTGCTACGGTTACAATGGAGTGTTTTGCAGTTTGTTGGTGAATTATCATACTTCTGTAGGCACCCGAAAAATCGTAGATGCAAAAAAAATCGTCATACCTGATGTACAGACAAGATTCTCATATGAAGTGGTGATAATTTATTTATGAAAGAGAGATTGATTTCTTCAAACTGCAGTTTATTTTCCTGGACAAATGAAACAAAGCTTGAATAACAAAGTAACCATGTCTTCCACCAGAAAAACACATTTCTGGCAGTATAAAGAAGGAAGTCCATCAACAAAGTTTCTCTAAAGAAAATATGTTCTATTCCCATGATTGCCAGGGGTACTACTGCAGACAAATACCTAGAAAAGCAAATTGAACATTGAAATGTGTCCATGTGGAGTTTCGTCCGGGACCATGAAAACATTGTAATAAAAAATGCCGTTATAACCGGTTTTTTTCGTGCAGAAACTTAATTTGAGCCGTGTGGGTCAGACAAGAAGGGTATTTTCATGAAATTACAATGAGTGGAATTCAAACCATAAATAATTGCAGTAATTTATTCAGGTTTCTGCCGTAATTTTTTTTTGAAAATTCTGCATTTTACCTTTTTCTTGTCCTTCCCGGATGACAACTTTTAAAAATTCCACAGATTGATCAGAAGAAAAAAACCCAGAGTCTGTAGAGCGATAAGTTTTAGCATTTTTTCAAACGAGAGTCCCATTTTCTCTAAAGCTTGAAGCGCATTGAGCAGACCAGTGAAGGGCATTTTGTAAAATATTTGATTTATAATAACAACTGCAATTAACAAAAAAGCGGCATTTTGAAGTGGCTATTATACAACAGGCCTTTTCAACCGGTGGTATATTGTACGCGTACCCCTTGTGGTACGCCAGTGCTGGCCAGGTGATACGCGCCCATCACTATCCAAAAACAGGTCAAAATGGGATGACACACACAGAGAAAAATTCCAAAGGCAACAAATCTTATTATAGTTTCTCATTTTTATAAACGTCATTTTTATAAATAATACAGGATGTGTCTGGTATTTAAGAATGAAGCTTCAGTGATTCTTTGGAATTTTGGTGCTTCATTACTGTTCAGAGTTCATTCGTGCTTTTGTCTCTTTTGTTTGAACCATATGTGTCTGTGAACATCCTTACTCATCCACCAGTCAGTCACCAGAAAATGATGATAAATTCCCTACTTATAGTTATCTGAAGCTGTAGAAAGGCTGGTGACCGTTCTGATTGCTGTGTTCCAATTGCATATTTTCAAAATCATCAATTCTTCTTTTTATTGGCAATGATTCTTCAATGACCAAAATTCACGAGCTAGTAGATGAAAGAGGAAAAACAAAGGAACATAAATAATTAATGAGATGAACGAGTACAATCAGCTATTGAGAAAATAAAAGCCTTATGCCAATGACTCCCTAAACATGATTCCATTTTTTTTAATGACGCATCACAGAACACACAAGCTTCAGGACTTCAAAACCCAACAGAGTGCATCTTTAACTCTGCATAGAGCTCTTCTAATATTTTATCTGAACTTCCAAAACTTGCAACTAATTTGTACTCTTGTCAGCAAATAGAATTCTGTTCTGAAATTCCTTCTTTTGGCATTTCCTGTTTCAACCTAATTTAAATCCGACAATTACTTTACATTATGTTGAATGATTATGATTACTGACTTCATAGAAAAAATGTATGGAATACCTTTGGTTTTTAAGATAATTAGGACATATGGTTTATTATATACTGTAATTTTCACCCAAATTTTAAGTCACCATCAGTGGTACGCCATTGTTCCAGAGGATGAAAAGGAGTATGCGCTGCAAAAAGGTTTGAAAAGCATGTTATAGAAGATCCATGAATTTTATCAAAAATGTATGTGTGGAAACCATGTGTCGCGTCAATTGAAAAATTATCTATTAGTCTTTTCGAATTATATGCATAAGTGTCTTCTCGTGAGACAATATAATTTTGTAAACCAGTCTTCAAAAAAGAAAACAAGTTGGGGTCAATTCAAACTAGCCGGGGAGAGATAATGGTAGATTTTTTTTTCAAGTTTCAAGCATCATTCTTGATAATCTTTCAGAAGCGAATTTAACAGAAAAATGTATGAAGAAACGCGATACGCATTTTCGAGGATTTTACGTAAGGTATGAAACTTATTCCTTTTGAACGCAGCAATTTTAAAAATGCAAAATTAGATGTAGTACTGGTGTTTCAACGGCAGGATACTGCTGATGGGATGAATCAATTCAAGAAATACCTGCTCAATTTTCATCAAATCCGACCAGAATGTCCAATCAAGGAAAATGACTCAATCTTTCGGGATGAAAGGGCAGATTTTTGTCTTGTTGGAATTAATAACTGAGATTCTTCTTTCAAAGGTCACGCTCATATAGAGTTTCTCAGTCGACGGGAGAAAGACGCGGCAAAATAGTGCAAAATAAATAACCGGAAGACGACGTGTCGTATCCTGAACAACAACGGAAAAGATAAATCCTGTTCTTCATTGACATTTCCCTGGAAAGGTCGCCTTCGTTATACTTCCATAAAGATGTCGAAATCTCTTCTAAGCTTATTTCCAAACATCATTTTGCTCATCGCAATTGGCCGAGTGTCAGCGACGTTTGATGCCGCAGAGGTAAGCAACTGTTTTTTTTTTCATGCAGTCTCTATTCTGATTATTTATCCAGTTTTCAAAAGTATAAGTAATCAATCATATACAGTAGAAGGTATCATGCTATTTTTTATTTGCAAAATTTTCAAAAAATTCAAATTTCTTATTGCAAAATATTGTTTAGCTGAACTGCTGAATAACGAACTTTTCAACCAGCATGTCTGACATAAGTGAAGCGAGAAAAAAAATGTATCTTACGCAAAAAATTGTGCATCATTCTTTTTTCAGGTTTTTGCACCGGACGTATTCGGGAACCACTTGCCGGGACTTAGCGGGAAACTCGTCGACCTGATGTCGCCTGACGAGCTGGACCACCACTTTGGCACACGGGACCCGAGTGACGTGCAACCCGGGGACTACGAGGTCATCGTCATCCGGGAATTCACGGTCAGGGTCCCGCCAGCATCAGCCGCGACCTTTCGCGAGAATAATAACCGCACGGGTCAACGCTTCCCGCCCATGCGACGTCTCGTCATCGACGTTCCTCGTGGATCAGAACCGTAAGTTCCGACTTTTATCATCATGAATGGAATATAAAACAAAAGCCAATGAATAAAATTAAGAATCGAGAATAAAAATCGTATTTTCTCTGAGGGGATACGTATATATAGATCCGCACGATCAATTCGCCATCGTGACGCACCAGAAAATCTTGACGCGGGTCATAACAATATTTTTTTCTTTCTCTCTCGAGAATAATAGACAAACAAAACTGCTCAGGACATCATAAAATTTAGTAGATTAAAAAATTAATCTTAAAAACCACGTTTTCAAAAAGCAAAAAATAACCTTAAACGTGGTTTGGATCTATTTCATTTGTATTTCACTTCTTCCCAACAATCTCCATGCTCACCACGTTTAAGGTTATTTTTTGCTTTTTGAAAACGTGGTTTTTTAGATTAATTTTTTAATCTACTAAATTTTTTTGTGCTATTTTTTCACAAAAGATTGCATTGTCATCAGTTTCTAGGCTATCCTGAAAGTTTCAGCTTGATAGCTAGTCAGGAAGGGAGTGAAATTTGAGTTTCAAAATTTGATCCGGACAAACAAACAGACAAGAAAGTGAGTTAATAAAAACATGTTAATTAATTAGAAAAAAAAATGTTCCACGGGGTGGGATTGAACT